>VALG01010006.1:0-50894 GCA_009835305.1 Ipomoea purpurea
ACTGTTTTTTTAACTTAATTTTAATTTTAGTAATAATAAAAAACCTGCAAAAGTTATTACAAAACGCATTTTTTAAATAAAAAATTATATTTTATATTACTGGGGGCAGTTATGCTTAATTTAATAAATAAAATGTAAATGAATTTATTAATATTTAAAAAATGGTTTTGTTTTTTTTCATTTTAATATAAAAAAAACATGCAATTTATAAAAAAAAAAAAAAAAAACGGCCCCCCCAATAAATATAAATTAAATAATATTAAATTAATTTATTTACTTATTAATTTTTTTAAAAAAAATTTTTAACTTATGATTTCTTTTTTATTTTAAGGTTAAATCCAACCTTTCATTAAGTAAATTTTTTTGGGGGGATTATTGCCGGCACGACAAAAAAATAAAAAAAAAAAAAAAAGCCTTGCTTAAAATTTTTTTTGAGGCTTTGAAAAAACTTGGGAAAACCAAAAATTCTTCTTTTAATTTATTGGGGAAAATTAAAAAAACCCGGGTTTTTACCAAATCTGAGCAATTTTTTAAAGGTGTGTTTGTAATTTAATAAATTTATATAAATTATTAATTAATTAATTATTTATATTATATAATATAAAAATATTATATTTTATTTTTATATTTAAATAAAATTTTATTATTTTTTATTTAAAATTTTAATAAAATTTGTAAGAAACTTTAAAAAGTAAAAAATTTAAAATTTTTTTTTTTTTTTGGGGAAAAAATAAACTAGGGAATTTTAATGATTTATTTTTTTTTAATTATTAAAAAAAAAAAAAAAAAAAAAAGTATTAACAAATTATTTTTTAAAAAACATTTTAAACTTTTTAAAGGAAATTTGAAACGGAAACTCCTCCCTTCTTTTTTTTTTTTTCCTTTTCCTTCCTCCGTTTTTGTTTGTTTGGTTTTTTTGAGGGGAGAAAAAGAATTCCGTTTCAAAAAAATTTCTAAAGGTTTTAAAAAAATGGATTAAAAAAAAAATAAAAAAAATTGTTAAAAATACTTTTTTTATAATTAAAAAAAAAAATTAAAAAAAAAAAATTCTTTAAAATTTCCTTATTTTTTTCCAAAAAAAAAAAATTAAAAAAAAAAAAATAGCTTTATAGTCTTAACCAAATATTTTTTTAAATATTAAAAAAAAAAAATATTTTTTTAAAAAAAAAATATTAAAAAAAAAAAAAAAAAAATAATATATATTTACTAATTATATAAATAAAAATTAATTTATAATATTAATATGGTTATATTTTACTATAAATATAATATTTTAAAAACCACAAACCAAACCCTTATTGCCTCAAAAGGAATGGGAACCCGGGGTTTTGAAATTTTTTCCATTTATAAAGAGAAATGTTTCAGTTCAAAAAAGCCCTTCCATTTTAGAGCCTTTTTTTTCTGTCGTTTTTGCGGCATTTAAACCCCCCCATTTTTTTTACTTAATGGGAAAAAAAAGTGATACCTTTTTATTTAAAAAGGAAAAAAAATCATTAAGTTATTTTAAAAAAAAAATATTATATAATATTATTTTATTATATATATTTAGCGTTTTGTATTTATTGCATTGTTTATTTTTATTTGGGACAAAACATTTAATTATATATTCATTTTACCCAATTTTAATATAAAAAAAAAAAATTAGCCAATTTTTTTTTTTACTGCCCATTTAATTAAAAAAAAATAGTTAAATTTTATTATTTTTTTTTTTGGGCTGTTGTTATAACTTGGCAAGGTTTTTATATTTACTAATATTCATCGAGTGGAGTTACAGTTGCCAATTTACTGGGCACTTTAAATATAATAAAAAAAAAGTTAAAAATGAACAAAAAAAACAATTAAAAAAATTATATTTATTCCAATTTAAAAACATTATATAAAAAAATTTTTAAGCAATTTTTTTTTTAACTTTTTTTAAAAAAAAAAAACCCATGTTTTAACTTTCTTTTATATATTATATAAAATTAAATATAATATATATTAAATATAAAATATTATATTATAATATTATATTAATAAAAATTAGTATAATTAATTAAAATATAATTAATTATAATTTTTTATTTTATTTTTTATTTTTTTTTGGGGACGGGAACGGGGTTTTTGGGAAAAAAAAACCTTTTTTTTACGGGGGAAAAATTCCCACACAATTTTTTATTTTTTTTCGTTTTTTCCGGTTCTCAAAAAAAAATTTCTTTTCTACAATTTTCCCTATTTCTCCGTCGGGATTTGGGAGATTGGGAAGATCGAAGGCGATCAGGTTTGGTCGGGAACCGGGACAAACATTTTTTTTGTTTAGTTTCCTTTAAAAATTTTTTTTTTAACAAAAAAAAAAAAAAAAAAAAAAAAAATTTAAAATTTTTTTAAATTTTCATTCCAATATATTAAAAATAAAAAGGCAAAAAAAAAAACAAAAAAACGGGTAAGAAAAATTTTTTTTCCGAATTTTTTTTCATTTGTTTTAAAAAAACAAAAAACTCCCCTTCTTTTGATTCTTTGTTTAAAAAATTTTTTAAAAACATTTTTTTTTTGATTTGGAAAAAAAAACACGTTTTTTACCAAATTTACAAAAAAAAAATTAAGCCTTTTTTGAAACCTCAATTTTTGGAACCTTGTTGAAATTTTTTTTAAAATAGGGGTTTTTAGTTTTTTTGATTAATCCCACAAAAATTTTTCCAAATTTTTTCCTTTGGGAACTTTTTTTTTTCCACCTTGGTTTTACAATTTTTTATTCTTTATTTTTCATTTTTTATATTTTTAATTACAAAAAAAAAAAAAAAAAAAAAAAAAAAAAATCCCAAAAAAAACCTTCTGACTTTTTCCTTTTTACTTTTTTTTTTTTTGAGTTTTGCCCCCTGAAGGGTTTTTTTAGTTTTTAAAAGTTTAAAATCGTCCAAAATTCATAACATTTTTAAAATCTTTTTTTTTTAACTTTCAGCGGTAGGAGTTTTAAGACTTTTTTTTCAGGGAACAACCATTTTTTTTTAAAAAATTCTTGGAAAAAGGTAAAGTCATTTAAAAAGCGGGGGGGACTTTCTTGAAAAAAAAAACCCTTGATTTGAAAAAGAGGTTCCAACCACAAAAAAAAAAAGGTGTTATTTTAAAGTTTTGGGGAACCCCATTTGGGGGAATAAAATTTAAAAGAAAGAATCAACTTTTGGACCAAAAACTTTTTGGAAAAATTTTAACCATTATTACCGGCCCCTTTTTTTAGGAGGTTTGTTTACTTTAAAAAAAATTGTTTTGGTTTCGGGGTTTTCGGGGAGTTTTGTTTGGGGGCCTTTTTTTAGAGTTTTTGGGGTTTTTTCAGCCTTTTAAAAAAAAAAAAGGGAAAATTTTTAAAAAAAAAAAATTAAAGTTGATTTTACCCCGCGTAAAAAAAAATCAAATGGGTTTGCATTTTTAAAAAGTTTTGTAAATTTTTAGTTAAAAAAAAACTTTTTTATTTTTATTTCCAAAAACCCCCAAAAATTCATTAAGTTATTATTATACTATATAGTTATAATAATAAATTATATTAAAAATTAATTATAATTATACTTTTATATAAATATATTTATTATATTTTATTATTTTAATTTTTTTGCTAAAAAAACAATTCTTCTTTTTTGCTTAAAAAAAAAAAAAAAAAAAAAAAAAAAAATAAAAAAAAAAAATTCAAAACACCTTAAATAAATTTAACTTCGGATTTATTTAATTTTAAATTATGGAAAAAAAAAAAAAAAATTGGTTTTAAATTTTTTTTCCTTTTTTTCCCAACCAATCAAATAAAAAAAAAAAAATTTTTTTTAAAAAATTTTCTCGTTTTGGATTTTTCTCTTTTTTATAATTTCTTTTGTTTTTTTCTTGTAAAATCCATTTTACAAAAAAATTTGTTTTTTTTTAAAAAAAAAAACTTTTTTGATTTTTTTTGGGGGTTTAATCTTTTTTTTTTCCCCACGGGCCCAAAAAAAAAGATTTTAAAAGGAAAGTCAATGCAAAAAGTTTGTTGCCACTGGGAATTTTTTTTTTTTTTTTTTAACTTTTTGAAAAAAGAAAAAAAGAAAAAAAAAAGGAAAAGGCTCAAAAAGGCCTCCATTCCAAAAAACCCCAAGGCCCTTTCTTTGAAAAGCTTCCAAAACAGGAATTTTTTCTTAACTCTCAGGGCTCCACCGGGGCCGCCCCCAAAAAACCAAACGGGGCTTTTTCTTTTTTTTTCCAAAACACAAAAACCCTTTTTCTCGGGTCAAGGGGGCAAGCCCAAACCGGCTTTTGTCTTAAACCAAAAAAGCTTTTTCAAGGCTTTTCTTTAAAAAAAAAAAAAAAACGGGCCCGGGGAATAGTTTCGTTTTCCGCCGCGTGGAAAAAAAAAAAAAAATTTTGAAAACCAAAAAAAAAAAACAAAGAAGGGTTGAAAAAAAATTCAACCCGGGCCGGGCGCCGCCCGGAGGAAAAAACCGAAAAGCTTTGCGAATTAACTTGTCGGGCGGGGGTGTTAATCCCCAAAAAAAAAACCCCCGGCGGCTCGGTTTGGAATTTTTTGCCTCGGCTAACGGGCTTTCCGAAAAAACTCGGCTTTTTTAAAAAAGAACAATTATTTTTGGAACGGGTTTGTTGGAAAGTTTTTTATTGCGAAAAAGGCGGGTTTCGGCTTTTTTACGGGAAAAAGGTTGCTTTCCACTGTTTTTCGGAACCCCAAAAAAAAGGAACCGCCCGGGTTTGGGGAAAACCGGGCGGGCGTCCTTTTGTTTTTTTTCGGCGTTTTTTTTTGGCAAGATTGCGAGAGCCGGTTTTTTTCCGGTTTTTTTTTTTGCCCACCCTTCCGGCTGGGGGGAAAAAACCCCCGCCCGGTTATTTTCAACAAAGGGGGGAATAATTTTAAAAAAGTCCGTTTCGAAAACGCGTTTTTGGTTCGAACGGGAAAAAGAAAAAAAAAAGCTCGGGACCGGCGCCGGCTCGGGGACTTTTTCGGGGTTTGGGCATCCTGATTTGTGGGAAAAGGTCGCGGCGCCGCCGCCACCGGGCGGGGAACGTTTGGGGTATCTCGGAAACCCCGGGCCTAATTCTTGCGGCCCCGGGGCCGACCGTTTTCACAAACCCAAGGTTGGTTGGGACGTCTTTTTTTTCCAAAGTTTTCGGGTTTATTAAATTTTTGCTTGGCTGGGAGGAAATTCATTTTGGGAACCGGCCGGGGAATTTTGCAAATAAAAATTATCGGGGACGGTTTTTTTTGGAATTTTTTTTTTTTTTACAGTCCCGGCCGTCGGTGATTTTTGGAATTTGGGGGGGCGGTTTTTTTGCGCTTTTTTGGATTTTAATTTTCCGGCCGGAAACTTAAAACCCGCAATGAATTTTCGGGGAACCCGGAAGAAATTCGGTTACCCACCGGGGAAAAAAAAAAAAAAGGGAAAAATCTGCCTTTCTTTCAACTTGGCGGGCAGGCCTTGGGCGGGGGAAAAAACAAAAGGTAAAAAGCCGCCAAAGGATTTTTGCGTTTACAAAAAAAAAAATAAGGCGGGCTTTTTGCAGGAGCGGCCCGGGGGGGGGGCGAATGGCCGGGAGGGTTTTTCGTGCCGATGCCATTTGAAAAAGGGGCGGTTTTTTTGTATAAAAAAGCCGGTTGAGGAATTGCCCGCCGGATACGGTTTTAAAAAACAAAAAAATTTCCCGGGTGGGGCGCGTTGAAAAAATTTGTGGTGCGCGCTGGGGAAAAAAAAATCATGGCCCGGGCGTGGATAAAAAAAAAACAATTGAATTTTTTTTTTAGGAAACGGACGGGGGCAAAAAAAAAAGGGGAAAAAAATTTGGGGGTTAAAAAAAAAAAGGATTTTCCAGGGTTGGGGAAGGGCAAAGGGAGGGACCTGGGGAAAAAAAAAAAATAAATCTTTTTTTTAATGTTTTTTTTTTGGTTTCAAAACCGTAGAATTTGTAAATTAAAAAAATTTACTTCCGTTTTTTTTTAAATATTTTTGGGGAAATTTGGTTGTTTCTTACTTTTGAAATGGGAAAAAAACTCCAAGGGGCGTTGTTGTCTAAATTAGTGTGTTTAAAATTTTTGAGTTTTCCTTTTGTTTTTGGGGGTTTAAAAAAAGGGAATCTTTAAATTTTTTTGTTTTAAAAAAAAACGGAAAAAAAAAACAAAAAAAAAAAAAAAAAAAAAAAAAAAAAAAAAAAAAAAAAAAAAAAAAAAAAAAAAAAAAAAAAAAAAAAAAAAAAAAAAAAAAAAAAAAAAAAAAAAAAAAAAAAAAAAAAAGGGAAGTTGTTCAAAAAAAAAAAAAAATTTAATGACAAAATTTTTAAAAAAAAAAATGGACAAAAAAAGAATTTTTTAATTTGGAAAAAAAAAAAAAAAAAGATGTTTTGGACAAAAATGTGTTTTTTTTGGTTTGTCGGGAATTTTGTTGTTAATTTTATTTTTTTTTTTTTTTTCGCGCAAGTCAAAAACAAAAGGAAACACTTTTTTGGGTAAAATTTGTATACTTAAAAAAGGGGTGGGAACTTAAAAAAAAGGACACGCCATGGTTTGGGGGGTCTATAAAAAAAAAAAAAAAAAAAAGTTTGGTCGCCTTTCCCAATAAAGATTTTTCAAAGCCCGGGAAAATTGGAAAAGTAAAGGAAAAGAAAGGGAAAAAAAGAAGGTGCCACCAAAAAAAAGTAGGGTTTTTTTTGGAAAGGGGGGAGGGGTGTTATCGAAAAACAAAAAAGGAAAAAAAAAAAAAGGGGTTTTTTTTTTACCAATGGCCGAAAACGGGGGGTTTGGGGAAAAAAGGCGTGTTGGGTAGGTGGAAAAAAAAGGGAAAAAAAAAAAGCGGCGGTTTTGCAGCCTTTGGGTGTTTTGGGGGGGAATTTGAGTGGAAGGGTGGTTCCTTTCCGGTGGGGATTTTCAGGTTTGGAAAAAAGAAAGGGTTAAGGAAGGTTGTAGTTTTTGGGTTTAAAAACAAAAAAGCTTGTTTTTTCAAGAAAAAAATCTTTCCCCCTTTCCTCGAAAAAAAAAAAAAAAACTCTCCACCAATGTTTTTTTTTTTTCTCGTTTAAAATCTTTTTCCTCCCAAAAAAAATTCTTAACAGTACACACACAAAGTTTGGGCGGCAGCCGATTGGGATTTTTATACATTCAACAAAAGTTTAAAACCTTACCAAAAAAAGGCCTAAAAAAACCCCACGCCACCCTTTTGCCACCTTTAAAAAAAAACAAAAAAAAACTTCAACCAAAACTTGTTAAAACATTTTTTTTTTTTTTTTTTTGTTGGTTTTTTATTCCTATACTTAATTTTACTTAAAAAAAAAAAACTTTGTTTTCCCCATTTATATAACATTAATAAACTTAAGTTTTTTTTTAAACGCCGGGGAAAAATTTGGCCGCGATTTTGGGATTAAATGCCCATTTTTTTTTTTTTTTTTTTTTTTAAAAATTTTTTTTAAAGTTTTACTTTAAAAAAAAAAAAAGGGGTAATAAAAATCAAAAAGGCAAAAACGCATTATTAAATTTTTTTTGGGAAAATTTGTTTCATTTGGTGCATAAGATTAAATTTGAAAAAAAATGTTAAAAAAAAAATTTGCGTAAATTTTTAAAAAAATAAAAAAAGGCAATTTTTCAAAAGGTTTTTAACAAAAAAAATGGCAAAATTATAAAAAAAAAATTATTTTAAGTTTTTATTTTAATGTGGGTTAAATCCCCCTTTTTCCTTTTTTTGTAAATAAAAAAAAAAAAAAAAAAAAAAAAATTAAATTACCATTTTTTTTTAATTTTTTTTTATTTTTTAAAAAAAAAAAAAAAAACAATTTATTAATTTATTTAATATATTCTTATTAATTTTTTTTTAAAATTGTTTTTTCCAACCCCGGGTTATTTTTTTAAATAAAAAATTACTTTAGGTTAAATAAAAAAAAATAAATATTTTAGCCAACTTTATTTTTTTTGGTTAATTTTTATAACCTTTTTTGAATATTTAAAAATTTTAAAAAAAAAAATTTAGTGCACAAAAAAAAAAAAAAAAAGATATTTAAAAAAGAAACTAAAATGGTTAGTGGGAAAAAATATTTAATCCAATTTGAATTTTTGAATTTGGTTTTTTTACCATTTGGGAAAAAAAGGAAAAAACAACTAATAAAAAACAATTAAAATAAAAAACTAAAAATTAAAAAAAAAAAAAAAAAAAAAAAAAAATTATTTTTCTTTTAAAAAAAAAACTAAATTTATTGATTTTAATTGGAATTAAATTTTTTTTTTTAAATAAAGAAAACAATTTGTTAAGGGACAATGTAAACGGAAATAATATTTAAAAATTTCAAATTTTTTGGATTTTTTTTTTTTTGGAATTTTTTGAAATGGTAAAAAAAAAAGGGAAAATTCTTTTTATTAATTTGGGAGAAAAAAAAATAAAAAATTTTAACCAAATATAAAAAACTTTTTAAATGGGAAAAATCATTTTTTCTCTTAATTTTAATTTTAATTTGATTAAATTGGGATTTTATTTTTTTTTTTGGGAAAAATTAAAGAAAAAAAGACATTTGCAAAGACACATAAAAAAAAAGGGAAATTTTTTTTTGCAATAATGTTATTCATTTTTTTGTTGGGTAGCTTTACTAAAACTTCTATTTATTTTTTAAAAAATTTTAATAAAAGAGTAAAAAAAATTTTAGGAGTTACTTAATTATGCCAAATTTTTGAATTTCGGATTTTTTTTGGGGTTTCGAAAAAAAAACATTTAAAAAAGGGACAATTTTTTTTCTTATTTTTGGAAAAATTTTTCCAATTTTAAAAAAAAATAAAAAGTTTTTAAACGGTTGGGTTTGAAACTTTAAAAAAACAAGAAAAAAATTAAAAACGGGAAAAAAAAAGGGAATTTTTTAATATTTTTAAACGAAAAAAAAGAAAAAGGTTTTTTTTAACGGGAAAAAAAAAAAAAAAAATATTATTTTTCAATTTTTTTTTAAGGATTAAAATTTTTAGGAAATCCCCAAAAATAAGAAAAAAAAAAAAAAAAAAAAAATTTTAAAAAAAAATCTGATCAAAAAAATCTTTTGAGCCATTTCATTTTGAATTAAAAAAAAAAAAAAAAAAAAAAAAATTTTTTGACCCGCCAATTTTTTTTTTCTTTACCCATTTATAGGGGGGCCTTTTAAAAAAAAACTCTCTTTTTTGGCCTCTATTTAAGGTATAAGTTTTAAAGATTTTTTTTTAAGTTTTAGATTAAGTTAAAAGAATATAGTAAAAAGAAAAAAAAAAAAACATTACAAAGGGTTAAAAAATTATTTAAGGGGGGTGGGGGGTGGGGGAAAGCTTTTTTTGCCATTTTTTTCCCAATACTTTTGTAGGGTTGTACTTCCCGCCCCCTTTGCACAACAATTTACAACCGCATGAATCCGGAATTTTTTTTTTTTGTTGGCTTTTTTCAAAGGAATTGTGCAAAAAAAAAAACCAACAACATTTTGGGGCCCCCAACTAAATTTTTTAATTTTTTTTTTTTTTTTTGGGGGGGGAACCAAAAAAAAAAAAAAAAAAAGTAAACTTTTAAAAGAAATAAAAAAAAAAAAAAAAAAAAAAAAAAATTCTATAAAAAATTAATTTTTAAAAAAACTCATTCAAAAATTTTTTTTTTCTCAAAAATCCCCAACTTATTTTTTCTCTTTTTCCTAATAAATTTTTAGTAAAAGGGGTTTGGGCATTCCTTCGGGGTTCAAAAGTTCGGTTTTCGGCGGGGTTTCGGGGTTTTTTGGTTTTTAAAAAAAAAAAAAAAAAACTTTTAAAAACGAAAAATTTCGATTTTTAAACAAAAAAAATTAAAAAAGGAAGTTTTCGGTTTTCGTGGTTTTTCGATTTTTTGGTTTTTGGGGAAAAAGTTTCGGGCTCGGTTTTGGGTGGAAAAAAAAAAGTCCACTATTTTTTTGGAAAAACATTTTTGTTTTTTTTTTTTTGTCTGATCGGATTGTTCCAAATTGGGGAAATCCCACTTTTGCGAAAAAAGTTTGGCCCACGCTTTTGAAATTGTTTTTTTTTGGTGAATTGACAAAAGGAGATTTTGGGAAGGGAAAAAAAAATTCATCTTAATCTACATAAAGGGTTTTTTTTTTTTTTTTAAATGGGGAAAAAAAAAACCAAATTTTGATTTTTTCAATTAATTATTTTGGGGGGAAAAAAAATAAAAAAAAGTTGAAAATTGGGGGTGGTATTTTAAGGGGAAAAACCCCCCGGGGGGCCCAAAAAAAGCCTTTGGGGGGGGAAGGGGGAAAGGGGGGAAAAAAGGAAAAAGCCCAAGGGGGAAATAAGAGCGGGCCCGAAAAGAAGGGAGGGGGCCAAGTCCAGAAGAAGGAAGGCCCAAGGGAAGCATGGACCGAGCCAAGGGGTCGGCTCGACCCTGAGGTCGGCACGAGTGCCAAGAGACTATTGGAACATTTAAGAAGCTGCTTGCAAGCACGGGCAAAGAGCCATTTGGGAGGCCCGGTAACGGTCGTCCAACGGACTTTAGAGATAAATGAGAGTTAAGGGGCCAATTTATGACCTTAAGTACATGCTCTGATGAATTCCAAGAAGACCCACTATAAAAGGGCTCCTCAGAAACTGTATAAGGGGACGGCGAGTTCATGTCAAAAGAATAGATACACATATTCACAAGAGTTCTTATTCCCTCTATTTTTGAAAGGGAATCCACCAACTACGGTTGTGTTGGACCTCCCTGGGCCCAAAACCTCTAAAACCAACACTGGCGCCGTCTGTGGGGGATCGAAACGAAAAGTTACGATCACCCTTTGCATCGAGAGAGGAGTCGGAGACAGAGCAGATAGACGAGCAAACAAAACAATGGGTCTTGAGAAATGACTGAAGAACAAAGTCACGCCTCCGGCCGAAATGGTGTGCCAGACCTGAGAGACCAGCTGAATCAACGAAATTCGCAAAGCCGTTTCACTATGGTGGAGTAACAGTGCCGTTAGTGGCACCGTTTAACTCCACCAATCAATTTATTTTTTTAAAAAAAAAAAACTCCAATCGACGGGATTTCCACCATTTTCGTGTGGATATATAGTTCACTAATTATGGATATATAGCTCACTAATCTAAAAACATAATAAGTTCCAATGATGGTTATACCCCTTGTTTTTGTCCATTTTTTAATTGCTAATTGTGTTGTACATTGTCTTATTAATGTTGTACATTATATTTTTCTTGTCAAAAATGCCCAAACAGATCTGTTACTGTTAAATATACTTAACTGCCGTTAAATTCACAACTAGCTAGGCCATTATCGTTTCCCTCTTTTCTAGATATTCTTCCCCTCCTTCCGTCCTTATTTCTAGCGTAAGAAGCTGCTGAGCCACAATCAATCATTCACTCCCTTCATTCTCTCCCTAAAAACTGCCCGGACATTAAAGGATTGAAGCAATTCGAAGCAGAGATTCCGTTAAAGGATTGATGCAATCTGAAGTAGAGATTTCGTTAAAGAATTGAAGCAATCCAAGGGATTCAATGGGTTTGATCGCTGATCGCTGTTCAATGTCCAAGTGGAGTGATTGGTGCATGTTTTCTTGTAATTTTATTCATCAAAGGTAAATTTTTTTGATTAATTTTGTTAATTTCATGAGATTGGGATGACAATTCAACAATTTAGGATAATTGTGTTGGAGTTAAATTGATGATTGTATAGAATTTTAGAAATTAATTTAAATTGAAATTAATACTGACTGGTCCTGCAATTTTGTCTGCAATTAATAATATTTAGCAGGTATGTAGCTATTTAAAGGCTGCATTGCACATAGAAGGCACCACACAACCATTGCTGCATTTTATTTTATTTTGTTCTCTAAAAATTTAGTGTGTTTCTCCCTGCACAAGTTTCTTGCAGAGGTTTGTTTTTCTTAACAGCTTTAATTCATTTTTTATGTTGTTATTAATTTGATTTTTTTCTCTTAATGTGTATAAATATGTGATGATTCAACGATGAGTAATCAATCAACTCCTATGTTCACCAAACCCACTGGACATTTGCTTACCATTATCCAAATTATTACACTTGTACAAGTAAACAGTTTACTTGCTGGAGAGAATGAAATATCTTTTATGTATAAGTAGAAATTATCCAAAATAACAGAGAAAATGAAAAGAAACCAGACGGCTGAAACACACCTGTACATAAGCCTTTCAATAAAGTCCTCTTCCTTTCACCTGTTAGTTTATGTGTAATTTGCCTTTATGCTTTATTTGAAAAATCACAATTATCCTGCTAATGCATGCCTGCCAGATGAAAGTGCAAATTAAGATGACTGATATAATTTACTGGTTGTATTTTATAATGTTTGCAAAGGTGAGGGAAAAGGAATTCTGTGTGTGTTTAGTTGCAAAACTGTTATATGGGTGTCTAATTGCATGGTCATGGGAGGCAGGGCCGTCCCTGGGCAAGTCTGCCCAGGGCTGGCGCACAGGGCCCCCAAATTTTGGGGGCCCTTATTTAAAAATAAAAATAAAAATTAGTATACTAGGTAATTAGCGCTGGCTGCGGCTTTCGAACAAAGACAAGAAGGCAACCTAAATCGCTAATCTAGGTTATCTAGTGGCACTGCGCAGTGACTTAAATGTGTAACAGAGTACTACATAATGAGTCTAGTTAATCAAAATAATTTCAATTGTAATTGTCTAGTAAATGGATAGTAATTTAAATATTTAGAACGAGAATTTGATTACAATAATTTGCCTAGGTAAATCAAATTGAATATTATCAATTGTATTTTTTTGTTGTTTGGTTGTTTGTATTCTTTGTTGGAGTAATTTACTAATATAAATATTTTCATTTGGTTGTTTGAATCTTTGTTTTTGACATTTCTTAAAGGCATTAGACTGCCAATTTAGTGTAATTGACGCAATAAACCAGACAGACTGTACAGCTCGATGTGTCACTGAGGAACCTTTTAACATTATTATCTTCAAATACTTAATTTTTATAAAAAACAATAAAAGATTCTTCTATTATTTCTATAGACTATAAGTAAATTAAATATTACATAATTGGTTTTACATTACTATATCTATTATTAATACTGCTAATATTATGTCTTAATACATGTAACTTCATAATATTCTGATTTCAAACTAATAATATTCAATTTCGCTTTCTATGATTAATTATTTAAATCATAGAGTTTCTAAATAAATTTTTTATTTGTATCAATTTTTTTTCCTTAGAATTTATGTTTTCTAGAAAATATTCTAATGTGTTTGAGAAGCTTAAAAAGAACAGAAGAATTGAGCAACAACTCAATCTCAAAGGGGAGCTCTTGAAAAATTAATTACAAAAAAAAAAAAATGAAAAAAAAACCACGATTGCTAAGAAAAAATTGTTAGATGCTAATCTTCATTTAGAAAATGAGATTTTTGGAAGAAGTTGATATCAAAAGTTTGGTGATGAAAATCTTAGATCTTATTTTTATACAATATTGATGCTTTTTCTGAATTCTTTAACAAAAAGTTCCTCCTGAACATCCTATCTATGCTTAATCATACGTCATAAAATCATTTGCCAACAGGGGCCCAATTTAAGCATACCCCTGCACAGGCACCCCCCATTTTTTTATTGGAACGGCCCTGATGGGAGGGGATCATAGTTCTGCATTTAGACCATGATCGATCACACGGTTTTCATCTAGCATCTTAACCTGTCCTAAAATTGATGGCTGGCTCGTGACTTATACGATTCCGCCCCTATCGTGCATGTGTCCTTTCTGGTGGTGCGGAGAAATATGAGAAATACAATAATCTTTGCCATGCTCTGTTTAGAAGTGTATAACCACCCATGACATCATACTGTTTTTGTTTTCCAACCGTTCAACTCTGTCTTTTCTTATGAGATGCAAAGTTTCATTTTTCATCTGCATGTCTGATTGTAATTATAATATATTATATCATGCTAAATATGAGGGTAATGATGTATAATGCTGAAAGGTAACTTCAATTGTAGGCACATGGTGGGATTCGTAGATTCAACTCAGCAGCGATCTAGCTGTCAAAATGTATAAACCAAAATTGCTATTAACAATGTTTTGTGATATGTGTTTAGATATGTTCCGTGATTGTTTTTTAATTAATTGTTGGAGTGTAATGTGATTTAAATTCCAAACGTGCATGCCAAATCTAATATGTTGTTTCTTAACAACTTTAATTCATTTTTTATGTTGTTATTAATTTGATTTTTTTCCCTTGTATAAATATGTAATGTAATGCTTCCCTTGTGATTTTTTTCCCTAGCATACTGCTTCACTTCTTCTTGGAAGTTAAAATGCTGCACAATTTTCTTCCTCTGTAACCTGGTTTAAATAATGAAGTTTAGTTTGTTTCTAGCTTTCATTTAATTTGGTTGGTTAAATAAAATTCGATCACCAATGGTGAATTTAAATAGGGATCGGAGTTTTGCCCTGAGTAGGAAGTTTCTAACCTATGTATGGAATATGTTGTTTCCCCTAAGCTAATTTTTGTGATCCTGTGTTTATACCTCTGTTTGTCCCTATCTCATTTTGTTAATTTTTTTTCATTAATTTATTACTGACAATGTGAGTGCTGGTATGAGTGTTGTGAACTTGTAATATACCAAAGTTTATGTGTTCGAATTTTACTGTTAGAGTTCGTTTTCATAATACAAATAAGTCAAAAATGTTACAAAAACCAATCTTGATGTTGAATGCCTAGCACAAGTGTCATCTTACTGAGGATAATGCATGTATTGAGTTATGAAAATGGCATAAAATCAAAAGGCAACGCTGACTTTTTGTGAGTGGAAAATACTATTTTAAGCAGACCTCAGAAATTGTCTGTTGCTGCAAGATAGTGCCTTTATACTCGGCGAGCATGTACAAGACTCGTGCTACAGTTGTTTGTTTTAGTGAAAACCATTGTCTCTACTCTCTACACAGCCACCTTTGATTCAATATAGATAGATCTACACCAAGTATTTCATTTTTTGTAGTTACTGAACTCCATCCCTCCCTTTAAAACTTTTATCCTTGGTTGACTTGATTTTATCCTTGATTCACCATAAAACTTTTATATTTGTTTCTGATTTTCTGAATTGCTAAGAATGTTGTATATATAGTTTTTATGCTTATGTAGTTATATTACTTTCTGTTGTATCTCCCTCCCCAGAGGTGCACATGTTTTCATGAATATCTTGTATTGTTACTGCATTTTCATAATATATATATATATATATGGATTCTAATGACAAAATTAAAGATTACAGATTACAGTATTGTATGACGCGTTTAGAGAGCTAACTATAGCCCACAAACAGTAGCATAACCATATTCGGGTAATTTATACTGAAGTTAAAACAATGATGAATTATTCCAGGTGGGAATACGAGGATGTGATGGTTCCATATTAAATGTTTCCATACAACAACATGAAGTTAGAAGGGAGACACTAATTGAAAGAAAACATTTAAACAAATTTGATTCATATCGATAACTTATACATCAATGCGCCTTTTACTTTGAAAGAAAATTTTATTTCAAATTACTAATGTAAATGTCACCATAATGTGATTACTTGTGAAAAAAATCAAAACATTCACACAAATACTTATAAGGTGAATATTTCGAAACCACCAAATTAAAAAATAAATTCACAAAGCAAATCATCTATTTGAAAATGATTTACTAAACGAGTTAAAATATTGGGCACAAGTTTTCGCGCGAAAGGCGTAGAAGAACTAGTTCCTAGATATATAGTTCATTAATTCTGGGATAACATAGTTCATTAATTCTGGATATATTAATTCATTAATTCTGGATTTCTGGTCACATAAATTATAATTTATAGTTCATTAATTCTAAATAAATAATAGTTCATTTAATTTTGAATACACAGATGCAGCGAACTGCCATTAAGCCAAAATAGAGTACCAGTAACATGTGTAAATACTTATAAGTTCCATTAATTTATGGATATAATAACACAGCATATACGCACGTTAACGGCATCGAAAATGATTTTTTTCAAAATTGAACGACGGCCGTTTTTACAAACCGTTGTCACCATACACGACATATTTTGCGGATTAGTCTGTAATTAATGCATTAGGGTATTCAAGTAATTACGTAGTTAAGGGTCATCTAATTCAAGTTGATTGTTGTCTACTCCCTGAAAGAAACGTAAAGCAGAACATCCTTTTAGTGGGGTGGATTTATGAATTTTGAAATCGTAATAAATGGAAAAATAACAATTGAGTGAAGCAATATGTAGAAGCTGGGGTGACAATACAGGGGAATACATTGGATATAATAATGTACCATTTAAAAATTGAGGGGCAATATTTATTGCTTATAATTTGGAGTAATATTGATAATTGATATATTATCAGGAGGGACATAAATTACAATTTTTCATAATAATATAATATAAATACAGTATTATTTAATATTTTTATTATTTTATTATTATTATTTTATTATAATTATATTATTATTATTATTATTTATTATTTTTTATTATTATTTATTATTAATATTCAATTGATTTTTATTGATAATACCAAATGACACATCAACTTTTAAGCACAGATGAAAGTCCATGCTCAGCTCACTAAATCAGTTAAAAACATTTAATTAGACTAGTAGTTACCTTACAAGAATTATGTGGTCTAACATGATATCCGAGTTGGATTTTCATTTAAAAAATTATGAGTTTCGAGCCTGCGAGTAGAGTCTTTTGTGTTTCAATAGGTTGGAAAAGTATAATGAAACAAATACTACAATGTAATAGAGTCATCTGTAACTTAACATTTAAATGGTGTACATTAACTTTCTATAATTGGAATATTTTAATTGATTTTTTTTTAAAAAAAAAAAACAAAGAATTAGAATTTTTTTGTGAAACAAGAAATTAAGAATTTAATTACACAGCTTTATATTTTTAAGAGTTTATTTAATTCTCTTCTCTAAAAATAGTAATTAAACATACAATTGATTTGATAAATAAACAAGAGTTTTAAAAAATACAATATTTCTGGGAAAATTAAAATCCTAATGGTGTATCTGTTCTATTTATTCTCTATCTGTTGCAGTCTAAAGAGTTAATATTCCACCGTCGATGTTCGATCTCTATCTGTTGCAGCTTAAAGAGTCAATACCCACCATCGGGATTCTATCTTGTGATCTTTCCTCAAAAGAACTATAGAGGTGTCACCTAAGCACATTATATTTGAATTTTTTTTACATGTTTTTAAAATTAAACCATTTATTATATTAATTTTATAAAACATCACTAACCCCAATAATTTATCATAGTATTTCGAATCTTTCAACTTTAAGCCGTAAATTTTCAACTTTTAAATAAATTTCAATTAGATGTGTCAAATCGAGCTGTATATTATAATGAGTAATTCTATATGTATTTTTATTTTCTACTCTCCCGTCTCCATAATGTGTCATGCTTGATTCGTTAATAAAAGGGAATGAATTATGATTTTTTTATTCTATTCTTTTACTTCCTCCAATAAAATTTAATCACTTGTAGAGTTATATTCTATGGAGTCCATCTACCACTTTTCTTATAGAATATAGACTGCAAAAAGGAATTAAAGTTTTATGAAAAAGACCCCAAAAAGGTAGTCAAGGTGGAAGTCAATAATTTATTCTAAGACTAAAATTCTATATTATTCTATCTCTATTTTAAAGAAAAATATAATGACATTTTTATTCTTAAATTATAGAGAAATAGCTCATTTATAATTATATCATTATCACATTTTGTCTCTTAATTGTTTACTAAGGTAACTCTTTTTATCTCTGAGTTTTATTAGGATTGAATTTAAAAAAAAAAAAAAAACAATTTAATAAACAATTGAAAAATCATAAGTTCTTTGTAAATAATTGAGAGACGAAAAGAGTAACAACGATATAAATTGATTGGGAACTAAAAGGCGTTATTTCTTTATAATACATGATGAAAAATGACATTTGTCCTTTTGTTATTAAGTTCACCAACTTTATTATGGAATTTTATATTTGATTTAGAAAGTTACGGTAAATCAATAAATCCAATAAGATCTTAAAATAAAGAATAAGAGTCGTAACTGTATATAAGAAAGGTTATACAAACTGTACACCATTATTCCATGGATGGCATAATCATTTGCCCCATGCTTTATGAAATTCAGTCAAAAAAAAAATTTTTTTTGTTTTAAAAAAGAAAAAAAAAGGCGACGAATGGCTTGAGTGCACGAGAATGAATGGAGGCAGATGTGTTGGAGCATACTGACTTGGTGAGCCAGCTAAAAAAAAAAAAAAAAAAAAGAAAAAAAAAAAAAAAAAAAAAAGAAAAGCTTGAAGTAAAGGGACATGGGAATTCCTGCCCTCCATGATCAGCACACCAGCTCAGCTTGCGTTGAAACCTGGTTTACTGTTCAGTCTCAGTCCCACTCATAATCTGAAAAAGACTGAGGATTTGTCAATCATTTTCTTGTCCTGGGTCAGTGGTATGAATGGATTGCAGGTTTTGGATTCCGTACCTTAGTTGGTTTATATAGGATTTTCGAGGGCACCCCTACCTGGGGGGGGGGAATGTTGTTGGCAGAATCACTTCGGAATCTGGGGAGAAGGAATTGAAGAAGGAAGATTTGTTGAGTCAGAAGTAGTGATTTTTAGTGGTACAATGGCGTGCTGATGTGATGCTCAAATGTCGCCGGAGGAAAAGGGCCGCCGGTCCCGATACCTTCGTCTTCTGATTCCGATCTCGGGGACGACGGCGGCGCCGGAAACCACTACTACGCGCGGCCGTGCCCGGATCAGGTCCTGGAGAATGTGCTGGAGAACGTGCTGTGCTTTCTGACTGATCGCCGCGACCGCAACGCGGCGGCGCTGGTGTGCAAGGCGTGGTACCGGGTGGAGGCGATGACGAGATCGGAGGTGTTCATCGGGAACTGCTACGCCGTGTCGCCGCAGCGGGTTTCGCGGCGGTTCGGGCGGGTGAAATCGGTGAGCATTAAGGGTAAGCCCCGGTTGCCGATTTCAGCTTGCTCCCGCCGGACTGGGGCGCCTACTTCTCCCGCTGGGTCGCCGCCGATGGCCGAGGCTTATTGTGCGCTGGAAAAGGCTACCTTAAACGCATGTTTGTTACGGACGATGATCTTGTCGTGCTGTCTCGCTCTTTCCCGCAACTTCAAGGAGCTGATTCTCGTCTGCTGCGAAGGATTTGGTACCAGTGGACTCTCTGTCGTCGCTAGTCAGTGCAGGTCAGTAAAACACCTTCTTTCTTAACACCATAGATCTGGGTTTTCAGATGTTCTGTTTTTAAATTCTTCCAAAGTTGTCTCCTTTTTCAGCCTAAGATTTGTTTGTTTCTGTCTTAAACTTTTGGGTATCGGTGGAAACTCGTAGTCACTACTGGGCAGTATAAGTCTAAGCTGCTCCGATTGGGAGTCAACTTGTAAACTTGTGTTTACCAAGTCAACAGTCTGACTAAATCTCATCTTGTGACCTAGTCAGACCATAAGAGGTAAACCAACCTATGTTGTCCCTGATCGGCTCAAATTAAGAAAGTCTAAGTTGTTCCGATTGGGTGTCAACTTGTAAATTTGTGGTTATCAAGTCATCAGTCGGACTAAATCTTGCCTTGTGACCTAGTCGGACCATAAGGGGTAAACCAACTTACGTTGTCCCTGACCAGCTCAAATCAAGAAAGTCTAAGCTGCTCTGATTGGGTGTCAATTTGTAAACTTGTGGTTACCAAGTCAACAGTCTGACTAAATCCGCCTTGTGACCTAGTCGGACCATGAGGGGTAAACCAACCTACGTTGTCCCTGATCGGCTCAAACCAACAAAGTCTAAGCTGTTCCGGATGGGAGTCAACTTGTAAACTTGTGGTTTACCAAGTCAACAGTCTGACTAACTTGGTTGGGATTGCCCCTAGTGTCTTAAACTTTGGCTTGACTAGTGAGGATTTACAAGTTCAGTGTGAAATTTGTGTGTCATTTACTAATATTTTTGCCTTATGTGTAATGGGAATGCTTTGATGACAGGCAAATAAAGGTGCTTGATCTGCTGGAGTGCGAGGTTGTGGATAATGAAGTGGATTGGTTTTCATGTTTCCCAGAGGACAAAACTTGCCTCGAGTCTTTGATCTTTGACTGCGTTGATTGCGAGGTGAATTTCGAGGCGTTGGAGCAGCTAGTAGCGAGGTCGCCGTCCTTGAAGAAACTTGGACTGAATCGCTTTGTTTCGCCCGAGCAGCTCTATCGACTTATCGTTCGAGCTCCACAGCTTACCCATCTGGGCACTGGGGCGTATGGACCCTTTGAAATTCTTGCTACGGTTGAACATGAACCCGACTATGCTTCCGCTTTCGCTGCCTGCAAATCATTAGTGTCCCTCTCGGGATTCCGGGATTTCTTCCCGGATCATCTTCGTGCAATATACCCGATTTGTGCCAACCTCACCTCTCTCAATTTCAGCTATGCGAGCATCTATTACGAGCAAGTCATAGAGATCATTTCTCACTGCCACAAACTCCAGGTTTTCTGGGTATGTATAGTAATAGGAATTCTGCTACCTAGTCTCCTAGAAAACTTGTCGGGATTTTGTTTTATTTACCTTAAAATTCTGTCCTGCCCAGGTACTCGATTCGGTGTGTGACGAGGGACTAAAGGCTGTAGCTGCAACGTGTAGAGATCTTCGAGAGCTTCGGGTTTTCCCCGTTGATCCTCAAGAAGCTGCAGATGGCCCCGTTTCTGAGGTAGGTCTGCTAGCAATTGCTGAGGGTTGTCGGAAACTTCAATCCATATTGTATTTCTGCCAGAAAATGACTAATGCTGCTGTCGTAGCGATGTCGAAGAACTGCCCCGATCTTATGGTATTCCGCCTCTGTATTATGGGGCGACACAGGCCCGACTACCTGACAGGTAAACCGATGGATGAAGGGTTCGGGGCTATTGTTAAGAACTGTAAAGAGCCTTACACGCCTCGCTTTATCTGGCCTATTGACCGACCAGGCCTTCGGTTATATTGGACAATACGGGAAATCTTTGCGCACTTTGTCAGTTGCGTTTTGCTGGAGGCAGTGACACGGGGCTAAAGCACGTGCTCGATGGCTGCCCGAAGCTGCAGAAGCTCGAAGTCAGGGACAGCCCGTTCGGGGATTTGGCTTTGCGTGCTGGTTTGCACCGTTTTTACAACATGAGGTTTCTCTGGATGTCGTCTTGCAAGGCAAGTCGAGAGTGTTGCGAGAAGATTGCTCGGGAAATGCCACGCCTAGTGGTGGAAGTGATAGATAGGGACGACGAGGAAAGGATGGATAGGAACGACGACGTTGATACTTTATACATGTACCGGTCCCTCGATGGGCCAAGAACCGATGCACCCAAATTTGTGCATATCTTGTGATGTTAGAAGAGACGAGTTTTTGCCCCGAATATGTTCCCGGAGAGTTGGCTTTCAGCAAACCGCGCATTCAAGTAAGGGACCGGATGGTTTTAAGGTTTACTCGTCGTGATTGTTATTCTGTTGAATTGTGTGTCCTGGAGAATTCGAGATTGAGAAAGCAAAAAGCTCAGAAAAACAATCTTTTTGCTTATATTTAGTTGAATTGAGCTTCTCTGCTCATCTTTTATGCATTTTAGCTGAGAATTTGAACTGTTAGTAGGCAATATTTACTCCCAGGACCAATACTTGTTTTATACATTTTAATCAGCTGATATCTCCTTATGTACTTTTCATATATGTTTTCTGAGCTGTATAGGTATTGTCAACTTTCGTCTTCAACAGTACCCAGTGCAATCAGACATATCATGCATGATTATTTAAATATCTGGTACAAAAGGTATGTCTCGTTACCAGTATAATAAGACATATCATGCATGATTATATAAATATCTGGTACAAAACGTATATATACCTGATTATACCCAATATAAAAGGCACCAGATCGAACCATAACAATTCTCATATAAAATTTGAGGTGGGATACAAATACAAAAATACAAAAATACAAAATGAAGCCCTCATTCATACATATTCATGAGAGAATGGGGGGATAAATGTTGAGAAGCATAATGATCCATTGGACTATACTATATGAAATGATGGGTAGGCTAAAGAGGAATTGAGGGTGCTCCATTATGTGTTACATTCTTGATTTGTTTTGAGTAGGATCTTGTGTATGGGTGAGGGTGGACCCTAAAAATCCCTAATTGTCATAATGAATTTGTGCTCCATTTGCATTGTAAATTAAAGTAGTCAATAGCCACTCCATCTCTTGGGGAAAGTTTATTATTACTTTGTTCCATTTTGAACTTTCTTTGTATTATAAATTCAGCAACCATGATGATACTCATAACATTTTCTTGTAGATGGAATCAACTAATATTTAAAGAAATTGTGTACTACGTTGTCTTTGTTTGTGCGAAGAGCATCCTCAATAGTTTAGTTTTTAGGAGCCAAGTAAGAAAGAGGAGAGATGAAAAAAAAAGTTTTCAAAAAAAAAGAAGAAAATGAATGATTAACACGCTCGGCTAGACGCTTCTGGTGTGCGCCAGAGAGCTTATTTGTTTTTTATTTTTTTTGGTGGGCCCACTAATCATACAAAAACCGGCATCTCCTGCAAAGACTCAAAACCTTCTCTCTCATCCACATATGCTTTAAAACTTGTAAAAATCATTGTTTAATTCCCAACCCCAAAGGCCCCGGCCCGATGTAAATCATTGCTTACTATGCACAAAGAGTCCCTTCACTTGAGAGGTGTCCAATAGAGCATCTGAGAGGTTGCTGGTGAGACTCAATGTGCACAAGGAGTCTCCTTCATTTTGAAAGGTTACTCCCACACTATTGTTGGTGAGACTTATCCCGAATCATTGTTTCTAAACTTATCCGTATGATCAACTGAGCTGTTCATGCGGACAAAAATCAATGAAGAACTACCACGGATGCTCTATGTGTTGGCCTACGTTTTCAAGAATTAAATATTTTTCAACCAATGGTTGTCTAGTTGTCACATTTATTGTGGGCAAGATTTTGCAGGTAATTGATCTTTCTCTCACCAAATAAAAAAATAAAAAAAAATGAGTCAATGATTTTATTAGAAGTGTAATATAAAATAACAGAGTTATTTGTAATGTTTGTTTTATGAAAGTAACATTTTAGGATATACTAAAATTAAAAGAGAATGTGGTCATGTGGACAACTATTTTTTGGGGTATAATGATGTCCTGCAATATGGTAAGCCACATTGACTTGACTAATTTGACATTGAATTATTCTAAGATATCCCGCACAAGGGGCCAATCAGATACCAGTGGACTACAAGCCACTTGGTACATTGAATTATTCTATGACTCTATTTGAGAGAGTTCTTAACTTTTCTTATATACTAAGTATTATTTAATTTATAGAAATTTACTGTCATTATTTGAAGGTGATTATGCGTGAATGATATTTTTTCTATGGTTTGCCTATTCACATGGATACGATAAAAACCCTCAACCTCATATTTAAAGATAATGTGCTAAACTGCCACGCCAAACATATTGGTTAGAAATGAGTTTTCTTGTTTACTAAAATAACGTACTATAAAAATGCTACTAATAAGAATCAAACTTGATAATTTAAATAATAATTTAACTTGATATTTTGGCATTTTAACCATTTTATTACAATTCCAGTAAATATATGATGCTATGAAAATTTGATGTCCATATTCTCATCCTGAATAAGTTCCTATTATCTAAGCATTATCCTTCACTTAAACAGGGATTAGAACGCTTCTTACAACTTTTTTTTTTTTTTTTTTTTTAGATCAGTAAGGGGGAAACCTCATGAATAAAGCTACTGGTTCATATCTCAGGTTACTCTAAGCCAAGAGCAGCTAAAACGATCATCTTCAAGCAAGTTTCGAATTCTCGCCGGAAATCTGCTGAGCTCCGTGGTAGTGCCCACACTAAATCTCGTCATTTTGGCACTGCTATCCGCCACCCTGTTTTGTGTCTCGGAAAATGTGACTCACTCTAGCAGGTCGTTTGGTTGGAAGTAAGGAATTATGGTGGAAAGGAATTGCAATTCGGTGGGAAAAGAATAAGATGAGAATAAAGTAGGAATTCAAATTACATTGTTGGTAGGGATGGATAGAATTATTGGGTAGGAATGAAAAAGTAATATAAAGACTAAAATGTCCTTGTGTAGTAATAATAGTAGTAATAATTAAGGTACTTTTGTCATTTCATCATTTTTCCTTTTTCCACAACCATCGAATTGCAATTCATAGGGGGGTCCCATGAATTACAATTCAGCAAAATGAGGGAATGTAATTCCCTCCAACTAAACGGCGTAATTGTGGTTTTCACTGAATTACAATTCAACTACAGTCAAATAACGCCCAACAAAACAAGCCATAATATCTGAAGCTTTATCCCTCCAAGCCTTGCATTTCTCCACAATCTCCTTCGTACTCCCCCTTGGCTGGAACCTCCGTTAATCCAATTGATAGCTTCTTGTGAACGCTATTAATCTCAACCTACTCGATGCGGAAAATTTGATTGTGCGTCGTGGTCCATGTAGCAATATGTATCATAAAACAAAACGACATCAGATTATTTTAATTACACTTCAGTTTCATTTGACAATATTGCTATATTTTTTAGTTTCATTCTCACGCACACTAGTTTCATCATAGCAACACTAAAGTATCGTTTTGATTTTACTAGTTTCATTTGACAATATACGTTATTGCATGACTTCTACTTTTTTTTTTTTTTTTTTTTTTTTTTTTTGAAAGCACACTAGTTTAATTAGTAATATTGAAGTTATAATTTAGGAATAAAAGTCTCAAATATGCCACTTAACTGTAATTAGGCCATCAAACTAGACAAAAATGTAATTGGGTCCCTGAAAAACACAAACTCATGTAATTCAATCCAAAATTACATGTTTACCTGAAAGTATACTGACGTAGCGATTACTAATTTTAAAAATAATTTTAATAAAAATTAATTAAATTAATTAAAAAAAAAAAGACTGCGTCTGGCTTCATCTCCATAGACAGGGAGATGAAGAGGCCTTCGTCTCCTGGAATTAAGTTCGTTAATGGAACCGACCTGTAAATGAGATAACATAGTAGTTATTATGATGGTCTTATACTTTTTTTTTTTTTTGCATTAAAAAAAAAATTATGTAGAAAGTATATTTTTTTTGTTGATTATATTATTTTTTAAATATAGAAACGACTTATTTTTTTTGGAGTTTTATTTTAAAAGAAAGTTCGAAAATTAGGACTATGTGGTCTAATAGTATCCGGTTGGACTTTCATTTGGAAGGTTGTAAGTTCCACTCTCAGTGGAGGTTATTGTTTCTTTGTGTTTCAGTAGGTTTGGAAACAAAAAAAAAAAAAAAAAGTTCGAAAGAAATGTGTCTGACGTGTCAAATTGGATTCCCACGTGGCAGGAGGTTATTGGTTTGAACAGCGAGCACAACTCTACTCTAAACATACCTTCTGTCATGTAGCAAACTAACAACCTTGTTCTGACCGCCCGATGCTTGAATGAACGGCATGAGAATTCTAACAACGTCATAATTTATTTAATCATCACAGTCAGAACAAAAATAAAGTATATAAATAACAAATACTGTAAATTTATTTTCAGTTCAGATTTTTTTTTAGAAAATGAAATAAATTATCTCCGCGTCGTTCATTTCTTTGTTGAATTCTAAGAGAGAACAGTCCGAGAATTCTCTGATCCTCTTAGTCCTCATCGATTCAATTCAGCAATATTTTCATTAATCAAATATTTTAGAGATTTTTTCCCTTTTTATTCCTGCAAATTGCTTCAATGGCTTCAAGTTCTCACAGAAGTGGTGATTTCTACGGTGCCGCGCCGTATCGATCAAGGTAATTTCAGACTTTTTTTTAACGATCTTTTTGAGTGATGTTTTTAATTAATCATCTAATTGTACTTCTGCAAAGGATAGTGACATTTGAAGTGCGAGTTGAAACTTGCAATTTGAAAGGAATACTAAGAATTTTGTGTGTTGTGCTTAATCTGAACAGAAATTTAAGCACGAGACAGGTAGGCGGTTCGGATGAATACAGTTGCGTATTGATCCGATGCATGGAGATTTGGATGACGATCACTGGTCTTCGCAAGCAAGTTAAACAGCTTAAAAATGTAATATTTTTCTTTTTTCATTTTAAATTATGTAATTAATTTCGATAGTTCTTCTGTGTGTTTTATTTGTTTTGATATTAACATTTATTGAAGTGAAGTGACTTTTGGCTGTGTACTTAAATGCTTAGATATGTAATGTATTGGCTTGGCATATTAGGGTTTGGAGGTTTCCTTCTAATTCTTAATCAAGAGTAGATCCTTCTATTCAAATTGGTGTTTTAAAGATTAAGCTAGATGTCCGATTAAATCCGATGATTAGAAGTTTATGCTTTGATTATAATGATGGTGAAGGGATTCGCTTGTCATTATCTTGTTAGATGTTGCTAACTGTAAGCTGCATGCTAGCTTAGACAATGAAGTGCCATGTCGATTGAAGCTAAGAAAGTACGAAGTTTTGTAACCATTAGGCTAAATTCAGTCCACCTTATTGGCTAGTTAATTGGCGGAGAAGGCATTTTGGTCCTACGTGCTTGGTGCTTCATGTGGTCATATACATTTGGATGAAATAGTGGTGATCCTTGCTAGGATGTGGAAGCAATCAGGAGAATAAACCAAGAATGAGGGAAATATTTTTATGTTTTCAACAAAATTGAATGTATTGAGTTGTGTGTCAAATTTCAATGTTGATGGGTATTTACACCAAGTTTTGGTGCACGTAATAGGGAACCTAGAATTCCTAAATTACTAGGAATGTGATGTATTAAAGTGAGCTCCTGATACTTATAATATTTCTAACTTTGTAGATAACCACTATCTAAATATAGGACACTTACCTTTTTATTTGGTTGTGAAGAAAGACATGGTAGTTAAAGGAGTCATGATCAAGTTAGTGCTAAAGATGAGCTGAGTGGAGAAATTTCTAAGACAATGGGGTTGCCCAATCTAAAGTAGGATGAACAGGAAATTCATTGTTATACTATGTATATGCTTGGTCAGTGGGGAATCGATGTCTCTCTCGGTTTCTGTTTGTTCTTTCTAAATGGATTTATAACTGGTATTGTTATATTGACTTACTTACTGTTGTGTGTCAATGGTGAGTGCAATGGGGAACTTTATAAATATCTTTGTGTTGAGTTTCTTATTAATCTTTTCAATGCTTATTTTGATTTGTTATGAAATTGGTTTTGCAAGGCAAACTACTTTTTGTTTCAAAAAAAGGCTCAATTTATTATCTGTTCTCAATCTTTTAGATTGCTTTGCCCTTTGCAATTTCTTAGTTATGTGTGCATTGCCGGTTGCTAGGGAGATTGAATCAGAAGCTAAATTCCAGAATGACTTTATTAGCGCTGGTATGTCATGCATTGCAGAATATTTTCAGCCTTGAGAATTATAGCTTTTATAATAGTGATTGCTGGTGGCATTATCTTTTTGAATCTATCTATGTTTACCATCTTCACATCATACTTGTCTGCATTTTGAAATATTTTTGTGCCTATTAAATTATCACAAACTAGGAGAAACCAGATGCATGACAGACTAAGCTCTAGAAATGTGTTGACTGTATTGCTGTAAGATATCAAATTAAAACCTATATATTATTTATTTGGTGTATAACCCCCCCCACCCCCCCCCACACAAACAAAATGTCAAAAGCTATTCTAGGTTATTAGCAGTGTTGCAAAATCGCGCCTAGGAGCGCCGGCTGTGGCGAGGAAGGCCGAATCGGCCTCTTCCATGGCTGGGCGCCTAGGCGGCCGGCGATTAATTTTTTTTTTTTTAGGGTTTAGGGTTAAAAACTTTGCGAAGGCATAAATTTTGATTTCGGTTGTTCGTTTTGGACAATTTTTTTTCAATCGCGTATTTTTTCGGATCTACCCCCGAACCACCTTTGCCCACCCCAATTTCTCAAAAAAAATGCTTCTTTTGCTCTTAATTTAGTGTTTTTTTTTTTTTTTTTTTTTTTTTTTTTGTATTTAGATGGTTTCAACAATATTTTAAACAATTTTATAGCCATTAATAAATGTTTGTAAGAAAAACGATGAGAACCTTATGTTTTTATTAGTGAATTTGATAATTTATAATTTCTTTTTACATTTAAAAAGATTTTAAAAAAAAAAATTAAAAATCAGTGGCGCCTAATGTGTTTTGCAACCTTGGTTATTAGTTTAATACTTTGCATTCCTGCTATATATAACCTGCTGTAAAATATTATTTCAGCTTTGCTTATAAGTGCATGGGATTTGTTCTTTGTAGCAAAGATAGCCACCCTACATCCTTTTTTTTTTTATTGAATACCACGGAATAACTTCATTAATGCTCAATAAATCAACGATGCACGAGGGCGGGTTAGCCACTACATCCTTTAATTTTGTCATTGATATATGCATTCATGAGTAGTATCTTTTCTGGGCCTTTTAGTAATTTTTTGTATATGTTCTTTGTCCATTCCAGCAATGACATTGATCAAAGCCCAAGCTGGAGTGAAGAACAATATTGAGGCGGCTGAACAGGAGTATCATCCAGGAAGGAGCAAAACCATGTTATGCATGTGGTTCTTTTTGCGCTCCTATGTTTCTTCGTCATCTACTTATTGGCCAAGTTCTCACGGCGATAGTGGGAGTCTCTCTCATTTTCTGGAGAGGCTAAAGGATGCTCCTGCACAACCAACTTGCACAATTTTGTTTAAACCCCCTTTTGCGGAGATTGTTGGCTGTGCAGAACATATGTACTTAATTAAGACACATATTTGAATTCTGTAATCTGTACATATTATTTGGGTGAGGAACTTACAACTTTGGATTGCAAAGAATTGAACTTTTACGTTTTCAGACATGAACTGTGGAAGAAGAAAGGGTGTGCAGTGTATTCAACTTTTTATATATATAAGGTCAGGTTCCTGTGAGGTCAGGTCTTCCCGTGCGGTCAGTGCGGCATACACTTAGATATGCATAAATGCACCACACAGAGTTCGTAAATGCACCATTATGTGTGGTGTATTTTTTTTTGTGTGATTATTTTTTGGCATTTCATTCTGATGTATTTTCGATACTATATGGTGCATTTATGCATACCTAATGGTGTATGCCGCATTGACCGCTACGGAAGACCTGCCTCCGGAACCTGACCTATTATATATATAATATATTTAATATTAATAATATTATATTACATACTTATATAGAACCTATTCTGCATTTTACCAGTTCTCCACGTCCTCAACTCGAGGTAGGGGATATTTAAAAAATTACATCAATTCCTATTATATGCAATACTTGCCATAGGCCCATGAATTTTTGAATTTTTTATAAACTAATTTTCCATGAATATTTGATTTTTTACTTGGGGTGAGGGAGGATGGTGGAAATCATTGGGTGTTGATTGTTGAAGTTGAAGGCGTAAGTTTGATGATGGAGGAGTGTATGAAGACGGTTTTGGTGGATGACAATGCGAAGGCTGGAATTTAGTCATGTGGACATTAATTTTATTTCATCTTTTCAGTCGTTGAATTTTTCTCGTATCAATTTTTGCGAGTTTAAAATTGTAAGGTAATTATTTGTTGTAACGTGAATTGTTAGAAGAATCTTAATGGTGAGTTGCAAAAAAAAAAAAAAAAAAAAACCAACCCCTACCCAATAGTTATTACTAGAAGAGGTAAATCAGAAGTCACCTAAATAATCTTTTAGTATATATCAGTATGTCTGAAGTTTGATAAAATAAAAATAGTACTATCAATACGAGTTCAACTCGACGGGTCAAAATCGTTTAACCCGTATTTTAAACGAGTTGAGTCAGAAAAAATCTGACCCATTTCGTACGTGACTCAACCCGTTTAGCCCGTATTAAATACGGGGGCTAAATAGGCTGATCCCGGATAATCCACGAGTCCCGGCCCCCATATATATTAAAAAAAAAAACATTTTAAAGTTATTTTTATATTTCACATTTTTTGTGACCTCCTTCCTCCCCTATTCCCTCGCGTTTCACTCCTGCGGCTGCGACCAGCGAGTTCACCGACGGGCGACGGCGAGAACCGAGACCCCGACGCCAGCGAGTCTCCACTGCAGCCCTCCTCCGTGACAACCGAGAGCGAGACCGCGACTGCTCTACGCTACTGCTGCTCGCCTGCTCTCCACTCCAGCGAGTCTCATCTCGGCTGACTGCTGTTCGTCTGCTCCACTGGACGGCTGGGACCACTTCTAAGTGCTGAATGCTCTACGCTAGGCCTTACTGAGTACGGGTAATAATTTTTTGTAGTAATTTATATATTTTTAATTTTATGTGATGATGATTGTTAATATATGATTTGGTTTATACTGAATATGATTTGGTTTTGTTGACTTGCTGTATTAGTGTTACTGTGAATAGGCCTTATTGTTGTGCCTTTAGTGCCTTACTGAGTTACTGTGATTCTGTGAATCTGTGATACCCTCTGGGTGTGAGGGTGTATGTGTGTATCATGTTTTTAATTCAAATTCAAACTTTTTGCAGCAAAATGAATCTCCTAGTGTGAACTATAGTGCTAGTGCTACTGGATTTAATGCTGAATTTTATTCACCAGTTGAGGATCTTTGAAAAAAAACATGATGTTCTCACGCAAACCCACTTCAATTTCTTCTTCAATTACGACGAGGAGAATTATAAGCAGCTATTTTTGCCCTGTCGCAGTTTGGCATCTCCCCATACTCACCCCTCATCTCTCCAAAATGACGATGTAGATGTAATCTTCCGCATCGTCACTACATCAAGAACTCCAGAGGACATGAAACAGTCCTTGAAATCATCTCAAATCTCTTCTCAAATGAATTGATTGACGGAGTACTCAAAAGGGCAAGATTCTCTCACTCGAACCCATTGCCGGTCCTGGAGTTTTTCAAATTTACTTCAAAAGAGACGTGAGTTTTTCCACACTGTCTTTTCTTATGACATTTTATATTCTGGGTAGAAACCGGAAATTCGACGAAACATGGCAAGTTTTAGCGGAAATGAGGAGAAAGGACAGTCTTTGATTACTCCCAGAAACTGTTCAAGTGGTTTTAGCTAGGGTGGCTAAGGTCTGTTCCGTCACGCTCACAGTTGAGTCGTTTTGGGAAGTTCAAGAAACTTGTTCCCCACTTCGATACCCAGTGTTTCAATGCTTTGTTACGGGCATTGTGTCAGGAAAAGAGTATGGTTGATGCTAGGAATGTGTACCATAGCTTGAAGAGGGACTTCGAGCCTAATTTGCAGACCTTTAACGTACTCTTGTCAGGTTGGAAATCGTGTGAGGAGGCCGAGGGGTTTTTCGCGGAGATGAGGGAATTGAGTGTGGAGCCCGATGTTGTTTCGTATAATTGTTTGGTTGATGTTTATTGTAAGGGGAGAGAGGTTGACAAGGCCTTTGAGGTTGTGAAGGAAATGAGGAAGAGGGATATCGATCCAGATGTGATAACTTATACGAGTCTGATTGGGGGTCTCGGGCTAGCAGGGCAACCAGATAAGGCCAAGAAACTTTTGACCGATATGAGGGAGTGTGGATGTTACCCTGATGTTGCTGCTTATAACGCTGCCATTAGAAATTTCTGTATTGCGAAGAGGATCGAGGATGGATTTAAGCTAGTGGATGAGATGGTAAAGCGGGGGTTGAGCCCAAATCCGACTACTTATAATGTGTTCTTGAGATCGTTTCATTGGGCAAATGATTTGAAGCGTGCTTGGAGTTTGTACGAGACGATGAAGAGGACCGGGTGCTTGCCCAACACGCAATCATGTATGTTCTTGATCAGGTTGATTAGGAGGCAGGAGAATGTGGAGATGGCACTCGAGTTATGGAATGATATGGTGGAGAAAGGGTTTGGCTCATATACATTGGTGTCTGATGTTTTGTTCGATTTGCTTTGTGATTTGGGGAAGCTGAAAGAGGCGGAAAGGTGTTTCTTGCAAATGTTGGAGGCGGGGCATAAACCTAGTTTTGTTGCTTTTAGGAGGGTAAAGGTTCTTATGGAATTGGCTAATAAGCACGAGGCGATTCAAAACTTGTCGGACAAGATGGCTGCTTTTGGTTCCGCAATTAAACTCAGGCTTGAGAGCGAGACCAAGTTTGAAACATCGGTTTCTGATAAGTTTCTAGAATCACACATGATGCGTTGAGGCATTTTCCTCACCACATCCATTCCACAACCCCAAAATGAAAGGAGAAAATCAAAATTTCTCTCCCACCTTATATGAAATATGTGTTCCCCATGTTCATGGAAAATAATCACTTTTTGATTAACAAATTGGCATCAACGTGATTCCGAATTCTCTTCCTTTCCATTCTTTCATCTTTCTTATCAGTGGGAGTATGGATACGTTGTCATGATGTTGCTGCTTATAATGCTGCTATTTGCATTACAAAGCAGATTGGGGATGCACTTAATAAAGGAGTCGAGGAGATGGTAAAACAATGATTTGAAACAATCTTGGAGTTTGTACGAGGACGAAGGAGACTGGGTGCTTGCCAAACACACAATCCTGTATGTTTTTCGATCAGAATATAGGAGAATGTGGAGATGCACTTAAGTTGTGGAATGACATGGTGGACAAAGTTTTGGCTCACATACATTGGTGTCTGATGTTTTTTTTTTTTTTTTTTTTGTTTTGTTTTGTTTTTTTGTTTTTTTGTTTTTTTTTTTTTAATGATTTGTGAAAGCTGAGAGAGGCAGAAAGATAGTTTTGCTTTCAGGATGACAAAAGTTCTTATGGAATTGGCTAAATTTGTCAAAAGAAGATTTCTGCTTGACTGCTGGTATTTAACAATATTCTTTCAATGTTGAGCTGGTTTATGTTTTCAAATTTCAAAAACAATCTTTTTCTGTGATTGCAGTAAGTGTCATGTTGACAAAGTTCTCCAACCTTCAGCTTTGTCCATTAATTTGTCGGTAAAAGTCAAGGTTGCAAAAAAACGGTAGGTGCCGATTTTTTATTTTTTTTTGTTTTTTTTTGTTTTTAAATAATTAAAACTAAAAATTTTAAATTTAATAGTAAAACATAAGGTTTTTCTAGTTTTTTCTTACAAATTATTTACGTAAATAGTTGTAAAATCGTTTTGAATATTGTTGAAACCATCTAAAACATAAAAAAAAAAATTAAAATTAAGAGCAAAAGAAGTATTTTTTGGAGAAATTAGAGGTCAAACCGCATTTGGCTGTTTGCGGTGTATAGATCTCGAAAGAAAACGCAATTTGAAAAAAAAAAATTGTCCAAAACGGACAATCGAGTCAAAAGTTATGCCTTGTCAAAATTTCTACACTTTTAAATACAAAAAATAAAAATAATAATAATTAAAAGATAAAAAAAATCTGCCGGTTCAGCCGGCTAGGCGGCCGCGGAGGAGGCCGATTCCGGCCGAATCGTCGCGGCCCGGTGGTGCTTAGGTACGATTTTGCAACACTGGTAAAAGTCTTATTTATTTTGAAAATCAATTTCTCTAGCAAATGCATCACTATTTTGTCATTAATTTAGTTATGAATTGAATACATAGCTAAACTTGTTGATATTAATGTGTTTTCTTGTAGTGTATATTATACAAAATATTTTCGGATTCAAAACTATAATTATTTTTATTTATATGATTTACCACTATAATGATATAATTAAGTATTTCTCTTTAATCTTACAACTATATCAAACCAACATTACTACCTGATGCGAAATGGACTCTATGTCTAAGCTCGATAGGACTGGGGATCGGAAGCCCAAGGATTAATTAGGTCCAGAGGATGGCTAGAGGGTCGTTATATCGTGGACCGCAGTGCACGTGCACCGAGGTTAAAACGACGGCGCGTCGTTAGTGTTAACGGAGCACATATTTTTTTGTATGTTAATTACCAACTGACATTGCAATATATCTAAACCAATACTGCCTCACGTATTATTTTTATATTATCAAATGAAACTGCAGTTATATCAAAATGATACTATAGTTGTAGTGAAATGAAACTGCAGTGTATATAAAATGAAACTGAATTACATTTCTCATATTTGAGTGTATATTGTACAATGAAGCTGTAATTATATCAAAATGATCATGCAGTTATGTTTTAATAAAAGTATAGTGTATATAAAATAAAATTAAATAACATTTTCACATATTTGAGTCTATAAATATCAAATGAAACTGTAGTTATATCGAAATGAAACTGTAGTTATATCGAAATGAAACTTTAGTTGTGTTGAACTGAAACTGCAGTATATACAAAATGAAACTAAATAACAAAGTTACTTTTTGCGAAAGGGTGTGAACAGTGAAAAATGGATGCTGTTTCTTTTATTAAACAAAACGACGTTGTTTTGATGTGCAGTGCATGATATAATTTGCCATGGCTAGAAGTCATGGCAATTTGGGGACCTATGTGAGAAGGGGGGAGGAGTTAGGGGTGCGAATTTGGCTATCGATCAAAGTTAAGGGGTGAGAGTGTGCGTAAAGAATAAATGGATGGGGTATAAAGCGAACAAATGGAAAAGTTTAAGGACCAAAGTGTGACAAGAGTAAAGTATATGATATCAAAGTGCAAAGATTGTGAATGGGGGCTAATTGACAAATAATGGAAAATAGGGTCTAAATGGTAGATATTTATGATTGGAGTGTCTATATTCAAAAGTTTGACCTCAAAAATTTGTCCACTTCATCAAGAAAAAGTCTAGACATGAAGACAGTTGAGTATCATTACTGCTGTCTTCTGAATACCCAAATGCAACAAAACTAAAGAAAAATCAACTTGAGTAGTTAGACACTGTTATTTTTGAAGCTACTCTCCATCACAAGTTTACTTATCTATTTTCTGCTTCGAAATCAAGAATCGAGCATGGCAGGAGGAGTAAAGCTGCTAGGAAACTGGGCAAGCCCTTTCGCCCTGAGGGTGAGATGGGCCCTGGAACTCAAAGCGATCAAATATGAATACCACGAAGAAGATCTAACAAGCAAGAGTGCATTGCTACTGCAATACAATCCTATTCACAAAAAGGTTCCAGTTCTGGTTCATGATGGAAAGGTTATAGTGGAATCGTTGGTTATACTGGAGTATATTGAGGAAACCTGGAAGAATACCCCCCTCCTCCCTGATGATCCCTATGAAAGAGCCATGGCTCGTTTCTGGGTTAAATTTGCCGATGAAAAGGTAATTGGCGGATTTAATAGAGAGCAAATGAGTCAATTTCGATTTGTTTGGTTCATAAGGTGTTGATCAACATTGGTGCTTTTTGCACAGAGTGCAATCATGTATGCTTTTGGAATTGTACCAAAATTCACAGCACTTTCTGCAACCCTAAAAGCATACGCGATTGAATCCAGTACAAAAGGTGTCAGTAGTAGTTCCCTCTAACATGCTACCCAAAGATATAGGACTATAGGAGTCATGCCTGCCTTGCATGTTTATATTCCTTGCTCTACATACCTGATACTCGCGGTTTTTCTTATTCCAGTGTTTCCCAGCAATGAAGGGAGTTTTTTTCAGCCAAGGAGAAGAGCAGCAGGCTTTTGTCAAAGAAGTTTGTCGCAACCTGAAATTTCTCGACAGTGCGCTCAACCACAACTGCTGCTTTGGTGTTACGAAGGTCGGTTTTGTGGATGTCGCTTTAGCTTGGATTGTGTGCTGGGCTCAGATGATTGAGGAGATTGTGGGTGTGAAACTCATCCTTGATGAGGAAATGCCTTCCCTTGCCAAATGGTATCAGAATGCCCTTGAAGCTGCCCCTGTTCTGAAAGAGTGCACACCGCCCCGAGAAAAACTGGTGGAGCATTTCAAAGCTTCCGAAGATGATTGCAGCTGCATCAAACTGAAATATTTTTCCGATTAGTATGGCTTAAGTACTCAGAAAGTTGTTGTGAATTAGTAAATTACAAACTAAAGATGCAGTGTACTTCTCAGTTCAATATACAGTATGGTATAAATAAAATCAACAAGCTCCTATATATTCATCTAACTTATTTATTTATCAGCCAGGAAGCAGTATCGGCCCATTCGAATATAACAATCCTTTTTTTTTTTTTGTCAGACCACGGGTGTCCTGAGCAGGCCCTAACTGTAGGAGGCACCTTTAAGCCCGTACCATACTCGACTAATTCCCGTCTCACCGGGCCGGCCCAATTAAGAGGCAAAGTGCTGGCCAGATTGGTTTTCCCATACGAGAGGGGATTCGAACTCCCAACCTCTCTTAAGGGACGAGAGTGCACGGCACCACTCACGCCAACCAAGCTGGTTATACAACAATCCTTTAACTTCAGTACTCACCTCCAGCACCAAGAAAGTACTAATGTACAGCTACCACCCATAACGTACGCATTTGCATGTGATCAATATCCCTCCCTGGTGTGCTTCTAGTTAAAGTCCACATAACAGAAACAGAACCCTTAATTAGTTATAAACAGTATAGTTTTTTTTTTTTTTTTCAAGTATGTATGCTGTATATGTTTTACAACCTTGATGTCTGAACCAGACCACGAATCTCATCATCCATATTGATTCCATCCTTTTGCATCAGCTCAAGAAGTTTTTGAGCTGATTTTTGACTGCATGTTCGCATCCTAAGCAATGATTTGTAGACTGGAAGGTTAGCAAGATTGAATTTTCTGAGAGCTCGAAGATATTGTACAGCCTCTTCAAAATTTTCGCTCTTCTGCAGATAGTTCGCAATGGTCACTACAATACTAGGTGATGGCCTCCAATCACAGTCTTTCGACATGGCAAGAGCTCTTTGCATGGCATCAATAGCTTTCTCTATATTCCGACTTCTAACCCATCCTTCCATCAGTATTTCCCAGGTCTTATAATTTGGAACTCCGCCTTTCTCCAATGTGCGAAGATATAACAACTCAGCTTTCTCCGTTAGTCATTCCTCATGTATGCACCGAGAAGAATGTTGGGGACTCTGACGTCATATGCCCTACATTGAGACTCCCATTCTTCAAAAATATTCTGAGCATCCTCAATCTCACCAAGCTTCACCAAAGATGACAACATACACATGTAATTGGCACAAGTCATTCTGCCTTTTACAGCTTTAGAAGCTTCCCAAAGCCGAAGTACTCCTTCCTTATCGTTTAAAGAAGTGTATAGCGTAATAATAAAGAAATAAGCAAGGCGGTTACAGTTAGACAATTTCTTTTCAGCAACTCTCAGGACCAAAATAGCCTTGCGGATAAGTCCCGCTTTTTGGTAGATGTTCGCTAATGTGCACAAACTGCTCATCCAACGCCAACCTGTGGATCATTCATCATTTCTTTATACACAGCCTCCACCGATTCAATGTCACTCAGATCTCCATATGCGGTCATCAAAGGTTATAGGAGAGCACATTTAGCGGTATACAGTTGTGCTTCATTTGCAGGATGACAGATGGAACTTTAGTGTACTGAGAAGTAGCCATATAGAGCTTCATCATCTCGTTAAAGGGCTGAGTGGTCACAGCCAACCCCATGCCATTCATCTTTGCCATCAGAGCTTCCGCCTTCCCAGTGTCCCTTTCTTTAGCATAATAACGAAGAAGAGGAAGACAAGAAGCCTTCTTCGAAACGGAGCCTGGCAATTTATCAAAATATTCTTCAGCACCTTCTGAACCATGAATTTTAATTGTTAATTCCAATCTGATTGCATAGTCAGCAGCACACATCCAAGAATTATCTTGAGTTTCCATCCACATAGTATCTGCTCATATCAGAAATTAATTATATGTGTGATAGTTAGAGGATTAAATTCGAAATTAACTCAATCGGAAAGGACATACAAGTAACTAATACAACCCTAATACAACCCTAATCAGATTCTTCAAGTGTTAATCAGCATACTAACAATGTATCTATCTGTTTTGAGGATAGAAGGAGAGTCTTTGTTTTGTTAGAAATATTTTCCAGATACAAACATAATCAACTTCCACTCGAAAATTCGATTCAAACAAAAAGGAAATGACCTCGAAAGCGGGTTTTAAACGGCGGCGTTTCATAAGCTGCCTGGAGATACGCCGGAGCTCGGATACCGAAATCCTTCGCCCATCATCCACCCAATTCTGGAGCACAGTAGTCGTACTCCTCTGTGAGCATACGCTATTGAAAATCCAGCTCTTGAGCTCGTCGCCGGCGCCGCGGCGGATTCTATACGGCGCCGTTTCCCTAATCTGTAAGGAACTTGAAGATATGCGCCTCCATGAACTAGCCACACAAGCAATGTCGACACTGCAATTCTCCCCCAAACACAACGCTAATTAGATGCACAGTTGCATATATCGTATGTGTATACATAGATAGAGAAATGTATACCTTCGTAGAGGAGAAAGATCCGGCGAACCGCTGCCATGAGCCACCGTTCTCTGCGAGACGAGAACGGAGGGAAAATGGTGTGTTTGCCTGTTTGGTTTGGCAATTGGCATTGGAATTTTAGGTTGTGGATATTATACTCAGTAATTTTATTTCAATTTTTTTTTAAAACTATAGTGGCTTTCCTAAATAATCTTTTTAGAGTTAATATTTAAAATGTCATCAACTATATTGATTTTTCTTATTTTTTAAAAACAATTTTGACGTATCGAAGTGAAAGCCCAGAGATTATTAAACGTAAATCTGTGTACGAGCCTATGCAAAGAGGGTTAAAAGCGGTAGATAGTTGGGTTCCTATAGGTTATGGTCAACGAGAACTTATAATCGGAAACCGACAAACTGGAAAAACAGTTATTGCTATCGATACCATATTAAACCAAAAGCAACTAAACTCAATGGCCTCCTCTGAAAGCGAGACATTGTATTGTGTGTATGTAGCGATTGGACAAAACCATTCAACTGTGGCACAATTAGTTCAAATTCTTTCAGAAGCGAATGTTTTGAATATTCCATTCTTGTAGCAGCCACCACTGCTTCGGATTTTGCCCCTCTGCAATTTTTGGCCCCATATTCTGGGTATGCAATGGGAGAATATTTCTGCGATAATGGAATGCACACATTAATAATCTATGATGATCTTAGTAAACATGCGGTAGCATATCGACAAATGTCATTATTGTTACGCCGACCACCAGGTCGTGGGGCTTCACCAGGTGATGTTTTTTTTTTGTTTTTTTTTTTTTGTTTTTTTTTGTTTTTTACATTCCCGTCTCTCAGAAAGAGCGGCTAAATGATCAAACCAGACAACTGTAGGTAACTTGACTGCCTTACCCATTATTGAAACACAAGTTGGAGACGTATCGGCCTATATTCCCACCAATGTGATCCCCATTACTGATGGAAAAATCTGTTTGAAAACAGAGCTCTTTTATCGCGGAATTAGACCTGCTATTAACGTCGCCTTATCTATCAGTCTCGTTAGGTCTGCCGTTCAGTTGAAAGCTATGAAACAAGTCAGCGGTAGTTTAAAATTGGAATTTGCACAATATCGCGAAGTGGCCGCCTTTGCTCAATTTGGCTCAGACCTTGATGCAACGACTTAGGCATTACTCAATAGAGGTGCAAGGCTGATAGAAGTACTGAAACAACCACAATATGCACCCCGAGAGAGGGGTGGGAAAGGGGAGTAGGTAAGCGGGCTCCTTTCACTAATTTTTTTCCAATTGTTGACGGAGGTAGCGATGATGTCCTTGTTCTAAAACTAGATAACTTGAAATAAATTCCCTACTTTCTAGCCTAAGAGAATAAATAAACTGTCAAAATGGATTGCTTTAAAACTAGCTTGGGAAAGAAAAATGCTTGCTTGATGGCTTTTTAAGAGGTGTGGAACAGAGTGCTAGCTTATATATAATATATCCATCCCTACTTTTGGTTCCACATATGAGACATGCAGAAGGTATGGGATGAGCAGTTTCTTGAAGAGCGAGCGAATTCAATCCTATAGTCTCGTTTTCTTTGTTCGATAAATTCATAGTTGAAAGGGATGCTAGTCGGGCTCGGTGAAGTTGCAGCCCCAAGAAATAATATCCAGCACAAAGTGACTCATCATGCTCCAACATGAGCCGATCGTTCTTTAGCTTGGGACGGTTTATAGACCATCCAAATTTCTACAAATGACATATATGAAAAGTGGGTTCATGTAAATGATCAAAACCTCACAAACAACAACGCTCCTTCCCCATATGAAGTTCGGAACCCAAGACAATCGTGTGAGTGAAGTGTATCTTTTTTGTGTTAGTTGACCTAAGCCGCACCCTTACGGGTTCGCAAATTATGCCCTGACCCGTGTGCACAATGCATTGTGGACACGAGTCCAAAACGGACGTCGTTTTCAAGGAAAACGCGTCACTTCAGTTAACATTTTTTTTTTTTTTTTTTTTTATAGATTTTGTCTCGTCGTTAACGACGTTATTTTTGTTTGTGCCATTATGAATGTACAGTTATGGAATATGAATGTAAGTTATAAATTATAAACACAGGAGCTCTGACATTATGAAATTACAATTATGAACATATAGCAATAAAATTATGAATATAGAGCTCTAAAATTGTGAAATGGAGCTTCGAAAATTATGAATTTACAGTTATGGAATTATGAATGTACAATTATGCAATTAGTGTAAGTTATGGAATTATGAATTACAATTATGGAATTTGATTATGAATGTACAGTTATAGAATTTTTATGAACACAGAGCTCTGACATTATGACTTACAGATATGAACAATATAGTGATAAAATTATGAACATAGAGCTCTAAAAAATTGGTGGAACATAGAGATTTCGAAAATTATGAATTTACAGTTTTGAATATGAATGTATAGTTACGAATTATGAATGTACAGTTACAAAATTATGAACCATAGAGCTCTAAAATTGTGAACAAAGAGGTTCGAAAATTATGAATTTACAGTTATTGAATTATGAATGTATAGTTACGGAATTATGAATGTACAGTTATGAATTATGAACACAGAGCCCCCTTGACATTAATGACTTACAATTATGAACATATAGTGATAAAATTATGAACATATACTCCTATAACAAAGTGATCTGAAATAAATCAAAAAAAAAAAAAAAGTGGAAAAGAACGATGCCACTAACGGTACCGTTACTGTGTTTGGACACGGGTCCATAGCATAAACGATTGCTTACTGTTGGAGTGGGCCAGGGCAGGCCCAGAAGGGCGGGCAACATGGCCACCCACCCAGGGCCCAATGTTGAAAGGGCCTCGTATAACTTGGATTTATTATTATATATATATATATATATATATATATATATATACTATACTAATATATATATATATATATATATATATATATATATATATAATATTATATATTATTATATATATTAAGTTAAGAGAATTTTTATTTTCTTGCATGAGCAGAGATTTAAAACCACAACTTTCAAAATTATTATTTAACATTAAATCCACTTAACCATTACAATCATTTAAGATAATAATTCAATTAATAGATATCCGAATATAATAGAGAATATTAAATATTAAATTAATTTATAATTAAACTTCATATAAGGACTCAATGTTTGAATGAGCATACTCGGAATTAGTCAAACTGATTTAAAAAAAAAAAATTTAAACAAAATTATATGTCGATAAAAATTCAAAAGTTATCCTTGAATTATTTTCAATAATAAACCACAATCTTTTGAATTAACAAAAAAGGGAAGAAGCGCAACAGAGACACAGCTCGTGGAAGAAGCGCGTGTTGCGGAGCACGTTCAAAACCGCCCCCTGTGCACGATCAGAGAAGAAACGGAAGACAAGAACAGGGCCCGCCGTGAAATAAGAAATTATCTGACTAGGTTCTATATCACTAGTAAAATACCAAACTAACCCCCTTAACATAAAAACACACTAAACCCTACGCGAGAATCACAACCATCCAAAAACAAAATTCAATGGCCAAGATTAGTTCACATGTTTGTACAATTATTGTTTTCATCCGAATGTAATTCTCCCTAATATATATAGAGAGAGATAGAGAAATGCATGTAATTTGAATGTGGCAAGTTGGCAACCGTTAAGTGTGTGGGAGTGGAGGCGTGGAGTGTGTGACAGCAGCATTTCATGGAATAATGGCATACATGGATCATGATTTTAGCTTTATTAGTTTTAAATCTTTTTTTCATTATAAATATGTTTGTATCACAAGCAAAATATATCTAACAGAAGGAAAAGTTTAATCTCCAAATTGAAGTTTTTAGAAATGGAAGCATCGGAAGGGAAGGGAAGTATGAGGGGAGGGAGGCTATTCTTTTCACTCCACTGCATTATGATGTGCATCGGCACGGCGGCGGCCTCTCCTTATTCGACTCTACTTCATCCGGGGCGGCGACAGAATATGATTCTCACTTGGATTTCCACCGGATGGCCCATCCAACTTTCATCCCCACTCGCTGCAGCCTACTGCACGCGCCGCCGCAAAAGCACCACAAGCTTTTTCACGATTACTCAGAACATATTTTGGCCGCCGCGGCCGTCGCATAATCAACTACCTCTACACCTATGGCGTCTCGAAGCTCCCCGTCTCCACGTCCTCTCTCATCGTCGCCTCCCAGCTGGCATTCACCGCCGCCGGCGCATTCCTCCTGGTGAAGTAGCACTTCACGGCGTTCCGCGGTGATGCTATTGACCATCGGAGCCGGGTGTTGGTTGTGGGGTCCAGTGGAGACCGCCCCGCCGGGGAGTTGAAAAAGGAGTACGTGGAAGCGTTTCTGATGACCCTTGCGCGGCGGCTTTGTACGGGTCCCTCTTTGCCACTACTTTTTGTACCGTTGGAATGTTGGTAAACAAAGATTTTGCAGGTAAACCTATAAAATCTCTACTTCACTTCCCTTAAAACTCACATTTTCATTTACAATGGTACCATATACCATATGCTTAAAAATTATTACAAAAAGAAATAATGTAAAGCGTCTAAATTAGTCAAAATCCAATATAACTATCATTGAATATAAAGAAGAAAAATTTAATATAAAATATATATCTTACCCCAAAAGACTGAATCTCCAGCCTAAGGGCCCCCACCTCTGATAAAATATATAGTCAGATTGATGTTTTCTAATGCCGAGAGCTATATATGCAAAATTGCAAATATGCCATTATCATCATTTAAAAAATAATTGTAACAATAATTGCTCACCAACCATATGACTATATTATAGTTAAGATTTCAATTGTTTTTTAGAGTTAAAAATGATTTCAAGTGTTAACATTTACTTTCTTATCTGGTTTGTCCTTCACTTTTGTGTTCTTTTCCTTTTGATATTTTATAATAGTTTTCAGAGTAGTTTCCCCTTCTGATATTTGGTTTTGCAATCATTTTAATGCTATATTATTATTTTTGTTGCAAAATTCACTATTTCCATGTAATTATTATATGGGTAAGTTCAGATTTTAATTTGTTGTATTGCACTAAACATTTTCTTCACTGTTTCCTGTTATATATCATATGTTTTTCACTCATGTAAAAAGTGTTTGCTAAACTTGGTAAATCTTAACTATGATACCAACATTTAACCATTAATATCAACATTTAATTTTCACAAGACCATATGGAACTTGCTAAATCTTAACTATAATACCAACATGTAATTAATACCAACATTTAACCATTAATATCAACATTTATTAATTAAAAAAAAAACTTTAGTTTAATTAGATTAATGTCAGTCATCAAAGGAAAGATCAAATAAAGAATATAGGTCTACATAATATTACTCTTATATGAAAATTGTTCAAGTTGTTAAGTGTTTTTTTTTTTAAATTTATAGGCACCCTTAGAAACAAGTATAACAGTATTGAGTACAACCCAAACAATATAAATATTTATAGCTGATAAAAAGAGCCCATTTGGTAACAAAGTTAGCTTATCAGTCAAATTTAACTTTATTTGATTCTTATTAGTTGTTTGATTTGGTTAAATAGTTCATATGAGTGTTTGATTGATTATTTTTTTGTAACAGTTTTTGTTTAAAAATGCTAAAATTTAAAAGTGTGCTCAAAACAGTTTTTTCGATTAACTTTTTGAAAAGAGTTATTTTGGGAAGCAACTAACAACTAATAGCTCATTTACCAAATATTTTTCTACAATCAACTAATGCAACCAACTAATTAAAATTACTAACTTAATTCGCTAACAGTTATTTACCAAACACCCCACAATCGGCAATAACATAGAATATTCATATAATTGCATGCTAAGTATAAATATGTATATAACGAATGTGGCCCTTAGGTTGGGGTTCAACCTTTTGAAAGAATGTATAATAACGAATGAATAAAAAAGTTGATTGTCACGTCAAAATAACGTTATTCAAAATAAAAATTAGTGGGTTAATAGAGACAATTGACTTGACTTTACCTAATTCCACTGAGTTTAATAATTGATAATCAATTCAAGTTTAATGGAAATAAAAATAACATTTTACTATTAAAACTTTCATGGCATACCAGGATAGATGGAGTAATGGAATGTTACATAGGAAGAGTACTTTCATTTGGTTCTATTATTAGTTACTTGAATTTGAAGTTCCTCTTTCTTATTATTATTACCATTCTTCATTTCTCCATAAAAGTAAGATACAAATCTCCACAACGAAAGCGAAAGTGAAATTCCTTTTTCGGTCCAAATTTTTTCATCGTAAAATACCACCCCGTTAGAGTACTGAAAAATTTGGACGATGTTATTTTATCTCTGACGGTGATATTTTCAATTATTAAACTCAGTGTGGGAATTAGGGTAAGTCAAGTCAATTGTCTCTATTAACCCACTAATTTTTATTTTGAATAACGTTATTTTGACATGACAATCAACTTTTTTATTCATTCGTTATATACATTCTTCCAAAAGGTTGAACCCCAACCCTAAGGGCACATTCGTTATATACATATTTATATACTTAGCATGCAAATTATATGAATATTCTACGTTATTGTCGATTGTGGGGTGTTTGGTAAATAAGCCGTTAGCGGATTAAGTTAGTAATTTTGATTAGTTGATTGCATTAGTTGATTGGTAGAAAAATGTTTGGTAAATGAGCTGTTAGTTGTTAGTTGCTTCTTCAAAATAACTCTTTTTTAAAAAGTTAATCGAAAAAACTGTTTTGAGCAACTTTTAAATTTTAGCATTTTTAAACAATAAACTGTTACAAAAAGTTATCAATCAAACACTCATATGAATTATTTAACCAAATCAAACAACTAATAGGAATCAAATAAGTTAAATTTGATTGATAAGCTAACTTTGTTACCAATTGGGCCTGTGTCTTTTTTATCAGTTATAAATATTTATATTGTTTGGGTTGTACTCAATACTATTAATACTTGTTTCTAAGGTGTCTAGAAATTTCTTTAAAAAAAACACTGAACAACTTAAACAATTTTCATTATAAGATTATAAGAGTAATATTATGTATTCCTCCTATATTTCTTATTTAATTTGATCTTTCCTTTATGACTGACATTATCTAATTAAAAACTAAAGTTTTTTTTTTTAATTAATAAATGTTGATATTAATGGTTAAATATTGATATTAATTACATGGTGTATTATAGTTAAGATTTAGCAAGTTCCATATAGTCTTGTGAAAATTAAATGTTTGTATTATAGTTAAGATTTAGCAAGTTTAGCAAACACTTACCTGGTGCTACTTCACAGGTGGAATGCGCCGCCGGCGGTGAATGCCAGCTGGGAGCGACGATGAGAGAGGACGTGGGAGACGGGGAGCTTCGAGACGCCATAGGTGTAGATCTATTGATTATGCCGAGCATGATGCCCACGGCCGCGGCGGCCAAAAGTATGTTCGGAGTAATCGTGAAAAAGCTTGTGGTGCTTTTGCGCGGCGAGTGTAGTAGGCTGCAGAGAGTGGGATGAAGTTGATGGGCCATCCGGCGGTTAAAATCCAAGTGGAGAATCATATTCTGTCGCCGCCGCGGATGAAGTAGAGTCGAATAAGGAGAGGGCGCCGCCGTTGCGATGCACATCATAATGCAGTTGAGGAAAAGGAATAGCCTCCTCCTCCTCATACTTCCCTTCCCTTCAGATGCTTCCATTTCTAAAACTTCAATTTGGAGATTAAACTTTCCCTTCTGTTAGATATATTTTGCTTGTGATACAAACATTAGTATATTGTTTTTATTTATCATTAAGTATATTAATATTTACAATTTATTATATATGTTAATATTTACATAACATTGGTGAGTGTTTTTTTTATAGTTAAATTGATTGATTTGATTTTTTGCATTGTGATGGTTTAATTTCAATATATTAGAAATATAAATGTCCAAATTTTCTAATGTAAATAAAATAACTCTTCAATTAGTTTACAATAATTAAACAAATACAGTTTACAAATAAAAGTGGGTACGTTTATCCCAATGTGAAGTCATTGAAAACATCAATATATTGTTTTTATTTTATTATTATTAAGAATGTTGTTATTTACAATTTATTATATATGTTAATATTTAAGTAACATTACTTAACGTAAGTCATATCCGTGCACCACACGGGTACAATACTAGTTATAATAATAATATTAGATAAAATTTTAATTTTAGTCATGTGACTATTGTTGTCTTGTTAATTTGAATATTTGATTTTAAAAACTATCAATTTAATTCCGTAACTATGCAATTTTTAACACATTTGGTCCTCCGGCCAAATTGACAGAAAAATGTAAATCCTTTAAAATTGTTTATTCATGGGATAAAATGATAATTTCAAGTCATTTTATTCTCCTTCCTTGTTGGCCGGAATTGTAGCCAGAATTTCTTCATTCTTAGACCCACCATGCATTCTCGCACTAGAAAGGATGCTAGCAAGAAGAAAGAAGAATACAAGCAAGAAAGATTCAAGAAGAAGAAGAAGAAGAAGAAGAAGAAGAAGAAGAAGAAGAAGAAGAAGAAGAAGAAGAAGAAGAAGAAGAAGAAGAAGAAGAAGGACAGAAGAGATTGAAGCAGACTGTGATTTAGGAATCCATCGTGTTAGTATGTTTGGGGAGCCAAGGGAGCCTATGGGAGAATCAAGTGAGAGAGATGGCCGAAGAATCAACTTTTCCCTTTTTTGTTAGCTTAAAATTATCATTTTGTCCCCCATGAATAAACAATTTTAAAGGAATTATGTTTTTCCGACAATATTTGACCGGGAGGATCAAATATGTTAAAAATTGTGTAATTACAAGACTAAATTGATAATTTTTAAAGTTAAATACTCAATTAACAAGACCACAACAGTCACATATCAAAAATGTAATTTTCTCATAATATTATTATAACACCTTCCTTTCAGATGCTCCATTCTAACTTCGGTTTGGAGATTAAACTTTTCAACCATCCTACTATATATAGCAAGACAGCGTCATATGTGTGCAATAATAAGCACTTTCCTATTTTGTTTTTTTTTTTTTTTTGAGAAATATTTTGTAATGTTTTAGAAGTCAAACCAAGTACAAGTATATTTTTTAATTAGTGTACACGGTTGTATATATTATTATATACTTTCTCTATTTATTGCAGTTTAAAGAGTCAATACCTCACTATCGGGGTTCGATTATGTGACCTTAGCTTCTCTCAAAAAGAGTATCTATGGTGCCATCTGAGCATAAGATCTTGACAAGTACAATAATGCATGTGGAAAAAATACTACATTGACTCTATTTCTTCGCAAATTATTCAGTGGACTGGGTTCACCTTGCAAGATAGACCCGAGTCCAAATGTTCACAATTTATATACTAAATGTTTGCAATTTACCTTTAAAAAATTTACAATTTGTATACTACGAACATACAATTTTAACATATATGTAATTGATAACGTTGTTTTGTATTCACAAGTTCCTTGCAAATACTGCATTCACATAATATTAACAGATTAGGATTTAATGACCATGCATATATTGTATTCACAAATTCCTTGTGTTTTGACTTAGAAACACAATTTATATTCTAGAAGTTCACAATTCCAATACTAAAAATACACAATTTATACATCGTTTAGGACACAAGGTGAACCTTGGTCCATGGTATAACAACTCTCATTTCTTACTTCCAACTTTTATTCATTCTCACGAATCCTTGATGTAGACATTTTTCATGGGACCTACACAATGAAAATATCCAATCTTTATTTGTCATGGAGTAAAAGTGAGGAAGTGGAATTTGAAAATACATGTAGTAAAACTCATATATGTGTGCATGCATCCATGTATGTATAACAATCCTTTTGATATAAAAGAGTTATACTATACAAACTCTCAAATTCTCAAATTTACTATTTCAATCAAACTTTCTGATTTATGTGACAAATTTGGATAGGACTTCATCTTGTGGATCTCAGGAAAGTTGTCTGATCTACATCATATATTTGGGAGTAAGAGAGTAAAAGTTTAAAATAAATTAAATTTGAGAATACTAGTGGTCTAATGGTACTCGAGTGACTTCATTTGGAGATTATGAGTTCGAGCTCAGTGGAGGCGTTATTGGTTCTTTGTGTTCAGTAGGTTGAGAAAGTATATGAACAGATACTACAATGTAATAGAACCAGTAACTTTCAAAAAAAAAAAAAAAAATTGAGAATACTAGTAGTATTTATTGGTAAGTTAAGGCCACACATTAATTTACGATGATCAATGCTTGAAAGAGAAAAACATAAAGTGTTTGTTTTAAAATATTACAAATTTTGGACATGCAATATGCAAAGTTTCGTAGTACGTCGATTACATATACAAACTCATAAGCTTCTAAAGCTAACCAACATTAGTGATTTTTTCAGGGTTTTAAGAAAAACATAACTTATTTGGAGGTGAGAGAGAAGACCTTCGACTTCCTACAAGAGGGGTTTTTTGTGGTGCACGCGCTCGACGACATGTCAAGCAACTCTTTTTTTTTTTTTGGCGTCAAATTTTGTCTCCTTTTTTTCTTTCTCTCTCCCTTCTCTTTCTCCTAATTGGCACCTCAGAAACCATCCCAAAACCTCCACTATTAGGATATCCTAAACTTTTGAGATGTACCCAATAAACAAACACGAACATAATTTTCAAAAACCTTAATAAACGAATACAAATATTCCAAAATTTTTAACAAATAAGCACAAACAATCTCTGTTTATTTATGTTGATTCGTTAATAATCTCACATTTCTCCCACCTACACCGCCTCTCCCTAGGCGACACCCACGATTTGCCTCCACTCTAAGCTCAACCATTGAATGTGCACACGCTTGCAAGTTTAATATATTTAAATTAAAGATCAGATCAGATAACATAATTATGTATTAAATTTAAGATGAGATAGACATAATTTCACCCAGATATGTGGTATAAATTTTGCTTGCACATGCATCACACAACTCAGCTATTTTCTATAGTCATGCATACATAGATACATACATAAATTGTTTTGTAGGTTTTTTTTTCTTGGTTTAGAATTAAGTAACTCTAATTTTTAGTAATCATATTTTTTCAAATCAGTTTTTAGTAAAGTTCTTAGACCAATTAAATCGGTTTAATACACTCTAATATATTACAGTATATGTTTACAATTATGTCAATTTGATTGGGATAAGGTTCGAACATAAGACCTCCTTATGAAATATGAGTAAATAATACAAAAAAAGAAATATTCCATTATTAAAGTTTACACGGACAGAATGCAGGGTATTTTAAAAAAGTAAATAATACAATAGGGTAAGTAACAAAAAAAATACTAAAATCAAAATAGTATGAACAATTCATTTCAACAAACAATTACACACTAATATCTTTATATCCAGTTGGAAGCCAAACTTTATTGACTCTTATTAGATTTGTAGATGTAAATTCCCATAGCATAGAAGGATGGAGCAATAGAATGTTACATAGGAAGAGTTTTCATTTGGTTCCATATTAGTTACTTGAATCTGAAGTTCCTCTTTCTTATTATTATCACCGTTCTTCATTTCTCCATAGAAGTAAGATACATTCCCCACAGCGAAAGCGTCAGTGAAATCCCTTTTTCCGATCCAAAATTTTCACCGTAGAATACCACCGCAAACACCTCCGTCAGAGGATATTGTTGCAGCGAAGATAATGCAGAGAGCAAAGACGATCGTAGCAGATGCTTCCGGCGGCTCCGATGAACAATATCTGCCAAATAAGGGCAGTGACCACTACAACCACATAGTAATTTGCTTCTCCTATCTCAAATCCTCTGGCTTCCCTAGAATTGCCTGCACCATTGTTGAGATATACTATATATATATATTATATATAATATATTTATATACTTAGCAAAAAAAGCCCCACCTCTCTTTTCTATGCATGACATTTAACATGGCTCTGATATCAGATTAAAGTATCGTGTTCCATCTCAACTAAAAGTCTAAACTGATAGTTGGAGTGCACATTAATATTTAGAGGAAATTTCAATTTTGGTCATATGACTATAGAGGTCTTGTTAATTTTAGTCCCTGACTTTTAAAGTGTCCAATTTATACCTTAAACTATGCAATTTTTGTCAATTTTGGTCATTCCAGTCAAATTGCCGGCCAAATTTCGCCGGAAAATTTTAATTGTTAAAATAATGAGGGTATCTGGTCATTTCACGTCTCTTTTCTTCTTTTTCAGGTGAGTCCATCCCTTCCTCTCCCGTTTCTAGCGAATGCAATGAACTAAGTTGATGCGGAAAGGATGTTTGATGATATTAAAGATAGGGTTTACATGAAAAAGAATGTCGGAAAAACGGGAGAGAAAGGATGGACTCGGCCGGAGAAAAAGAAAAGAGATTTGAAATGACCAAAATACCCTCATTATTTTAACTATTAAATTTCCGAAAATTGGCCAAAGTGACCAAAATGACAAAAAGTGCATAGTTAAATACTAAATTGACACTTTAAAATCAGAGACTGAATTAACAAGACCTAATAGTCATATGACCAAAATTGAAA
>VALG01010007.1:3985-41263 GCA_009835305.1 Ipomoea purpurea
AGCTCAGCTCAAAGTTTATCAAAATAACGGCATATCCACAGACCTCTGGTAGAAGTAACCAAACTCATTTGAAAGTTATGATCACAAATAAATACCTACATAAGGCATGAGTTTTATTTTGTTATCTCCAAGCAGCTCAGATCTTTTTATCCAATATTCCAAATGCACGTATGCATATGCAACCAAGCCATCTATAAAACATACAAGACTGAAGAGAGCTTACCCGTGGAGCATTCCTGACAATGCAAGTAACTACACCACCAACAGAATCCCCCTTTACACGAACAGCATCAATGGCAGCTATCATCTTTTCTGCGTATTCGGGATCTGGGCATCGGCAAATATTGTTTTCAATCTGGTAACAGAGGGTAAGGAAAAAATCAGATAAATTATATATTAAGTGGCAATATAAATTATCATAATGTAATTTATCACCCTAGAGACAAATTCAAAAAACAGTTCACCAGCACTTCACCATGTTTGGTAACATACCAATGGACATAAACGTAACTGATAGTTTACCTGATCTAGTGTCACAGTCTGGTGATCAACCAAGTCCTCAGGAAGTGCAACCTTATGGACTTGAGAAACATAAGCAATAATCTGGGAAAAAAAAAAACATCTAATAAGTTACGAGATAAACCATATGCAAATTAAATTTTCCACAATATAATAACAGTGACTATGAAATAATATGATACCACTATAAAGTTTACAGAGCCTTATAAAGTTTAAGGAATATATCCCTACAGCATTGAAAAATAGATCTATTAACTTTTGAGTGCCGATCCTCTATAATCTCAAAGGTCACTTTTATCTGTGGAAACATAGATATGAGTTCTTAATTCACATGCTTATAAGATTAAATTTCACCAACACAGAAGGGAGTCTACATCTATTTATCAAATGAAGGTAATAATAAGAACATATGCTTATAGCCGAAGCCTGAAGGTATTCCTTGAACCTTGAAGACGAAAGTAACTCACCTCAGTTCCACAGTACTGTTTGAGAATTTTCTTTGCAACTGCTCCAGCAGCAACTCTTCCAATGGTTTCTCTTGCTGAAGATCTGCCACCACCCTATACAGTCATCATGCATAAAACAGCCAAGAAACAGTTTCAGCATTTATTGATTAAATGCATAAAGATACTTGTTAAGCTCCAAAGGTTTAATACATATTCAGTTTTGTATAACATTACCTGTACTGATCTTACTCCATACTTGAAGTCATAAGTTGCATCTGCAGTGTGAAGGCCTGTATGCAAGTGACATTTTCACTGTAGTCCTGAGAATACAAGATAATGAAAACCCAAAGCGTTACTAGGTAATGTAAAGTAAGAAATTCACATGACACCCCATGGGAAATGTTCAAAACCACAAGAACTTTATACTTCTTTAGGGAGAAGTCGAACTCATAGATGACTATTTTCATTGGGGACTGAATGCACTCTGGTTTTTTCAACCAAAATTAGTGACTTTAGCACAATACGTAATGCCAGACATGTCTTTTCACATACTTCATATAGAATACTGGACCATTACAGGTAAGCATATAAAAAACCTTCCTTTTGAAATATAAAGGATAAAGGCAGAGTTTCAACCTTTCAAATAACAAGCACGTCAAAATTATAAAATATATTACTTCATTAAGCCATGAGAAATGCACATAGATACTATCCTAGAATACTAATTCAATCAAAATATAGAATCACTATAATCTAGAGAAATGATACTCTAGCCTTACATAATTTCAGAAATCAGAAAACTATTAAAATACCAGAATGAAACAATCACTAAAAAGTTCTAGTTTTATTCCCTCTTTTGAGTGATTGAGTCTAAAAGGCAGTAATATAAATCCTTACATTTCCTCTCTGATCAGTGTTTGGTACTTCAACTTTAATTGGAGAACCAGTTGTTAACCCTACAGTAAAAACATAAGCCATTAGTACTGTAAATATGTGCATTAAGAATGAAAGGGGCAAAAAGATGTAACAGGATTGTTGTTAGTGATCTAACCTTCAGCAACACCAGATGCTATTTTGCAGGTGTCAGTCTCTTTTCTAGGCGTTGTGATTCGACTTTGACCTGGCCTCCTGCAAGCAAAGTTTGTCATATGAGAGAATAAGCAACTATAACACTTAAAGAGTAAGCAGTGCTACTGCTAAAGTATATCACTTCAGAGGGGATAAATGAGCACATAGGATGAAAAATAGCCAGCACCTCCTATCAAGCTCCACCTGCATATCAGATTCCGAAAGGGGAAGCCGAGGAGGACATCCATCAATGATGCAGCCAACACCTCCACCATGAGATTCTCCGAATGTTGTAACGCGGAAATAATTTCCAAATGTACTACCAGCAGCCTTTATCTCTGTAAATTGCACAAATAAGTGGATGCATAATTAGCTTTCCTATATCCTTCTACTGTTCAAAATAGAATCATCCAAGCTTCAGCATGCAAATGAACACAGTATGCTAATTTTAAGCTATAAATTTCACTTTGAACAGATTTTCTGACGAATTGAATAGAAACAGTATGAAACGGATGAGAAATGCGCGGGGAGGGAGCTAACCGAGGCGTTTGGAGTGCGATCGTCGAGCAGGGAGTTGGAGGCTGGAAGATGATAGATTGGACGGTGCCTGGAACGATCCGAGACGTGAAGATGACGGAGCTCCGAGGAATTGCTTGGTGGTTGAGAGAGACGACGCCATTTCTACGTCGTCGTTTTTGCCTTCTTCTACCTTACTTCTTCGCCTACCAGAGACAGCGTCTGCTTTTATATGTAAGCGATGGGTTGGTTGGGTTAGAGCTTAGAGGACTCCTGTTCAACGGTAGGTAAGTGGGTTGTTGTGAGGGGTAAAACAGGTATTTTATGCTTGGGCTCTATTGTGTACGCGGTCGTTGCCACCTACCTGCACTGCCCTTTTTTAAATAAAAATTAAAAACATTTCATGAATCATAATCCTATTACAAGTACGGAGTATTTAGAACGTTTCAAATTATCAATTTTTAAGGATTTGATAACTATGAATTAAAATTGTGATTTGGTGTATATGTGATACTATTTGACTTATCTATTAGATAAATTGTTGTATTGTAAATTCTAAATTCGATTATTTGAATAATTATTGTAATAGCGATATGACTAAGTGTGGTAGGTAAATCAAATAGAAAGTAAAGAACACAAGAATTATTTACCCAGTTTGATACACCAGTACATTTGGACCACTATCAGTGTGTCAAATTCACTATATTATTAGCAAGTCAAACAAATGGTAAGTGAACGCATTTTCACTCAATGTGGTATAAAGACCCTATCTGTAGACACTATAAAGGATTGTCAAAGCCGGAGATCTATGCCATCAGTAGTCCAAGAAACCCTTTCTTGGAGATTCGCGTTGTCGTTGTCCGTCTCGCTAACTGACTCACTACTACGCCACAGTTGCATTAAATACGGTCCAAAGATTCAGCTTTGTAGAACTTTATTCTCAAGTATCTTTTTAAACTCAGATCATCTTACAGACTTTAGAAGATGATATATCAGAGTAATCTATTTTAGGGCATAGAGAGAGTTTCTTGTGATTCAAATATTGGTTTGGGTACTCTTGTTTTCACTTATTTAAGTTTTCTTTCTAATATATAGTATATACTATGATTCTTGAAGGACAAGTAATTCCTAATATATTCCAAGTAGGAGAATTGTTCTCTCACCCTTTTAGTTAGGTATGTCATATATATAAGATCTTTCTTGTAAAATAACTCCAATCAACATAACTACTCTACCAGTTGTTTCCGGATAAATCGGTGTAGTCCAACGGCTAGTTTCCAAAGACTATGATGTGGTGTCTGTTATGTTAGATCATCACTCAATACTATAACTAGACACTAAACCTAACTAATCTAATTTGCTATAATAATTTGTCAATTACATGTTGGGGTTTACAATATTTAAACACTAACATTTTGCTTGTTTAATGGTTCAATTACACGCATTTTACTTGTTTAATGGTTCAGTTACACATATTTTGCTTATTTAATGGTTCAATTTTACACGTTTTAATTTCAATGATCTAATTGAACAAAATTTATAAGTTTAGTGGTCTATTTAACACTTTTGACTATTATTCATAACAAAGATTGTAATGTTAGTTGTCTCTATGACATTGATCTAGTGGATGAAAAGTGAGATTTAAGATTTGCTTCCAATGATAGGGTGAAGTTAATGTTTGCTACGAATAATGGGAGTTTGGCCGAGACAGTTTGGGGTTGAAAATAGAAAGATTGTAATGTTAAGCATTAAAGTTAATACTTTTTTAACTAGTTTGATTAGCGTGAGTGATTGTGCATTCTCAACCAGCTAAATTGCGACAAATTGTTACAATTCACTTGTTTTGGAATGACAACCAAAATCCATGGTTTTTCGAGTTAAAAATATATTTATATTCTCAATATGTTATTTATATCATAGATTATCTAATTAGTTTCTACAACCAATATTTTCACGTGCGCAATGCGTGCGTGACACAAACCCAGGGTTGGATTTTAGGCTGTGTAAGCAGCCCAACAACACATGGCCCCAAATTTTAGAGGGCTCAATATTTAATTTTTACTTAACTAGTTAAAATATTAAAAGACATAAAAATTATAATTAATCTTAAAAGATTGCAGGGAGGAATTCTAGTTTGTGACATCTTTAGGGAGATCTAAGGTTCAATTCTAGTTTGTGACATCTTTCATTTTTTCAAAAAATCCTTTGATTATTATTAGAAAAAAATTAGGCTTTTGATAGGGCCTCACTTATTTTAAGAACCGAGCCACACAAAACTAAAAACCGGCCCGGTACAAACCTACAATGTATCTTTCATCAATAGTTGTTTGTATAGACTTCAATAAGCACACAAATATGTCTAATTCCAACTTATGATGAGTTTTAGTTAAGATTGGACTTAGACCTCATTGCCCCTTTAAGTCTTCAACAACAATAGTAATAAAAGATTGATTATTATTTTTTAACTGTATTTGTAAATTGTAATGTTTAAAAATAATAATTTTAAGTTGTAAGTTATATTATAATTTTTAAAAATATGCAACTACATAAATAATAATTTATACATTAAAACAAAAATTAAAATATTTTTATACATATTTTATTTTTGGGTTATGAATATGGTTGGACCTTATTTTTACTCAAATCAACTTGAATTGACCCAAAATTTAATTGAGATAAACCAGCCAGATCCAAAGAGTTATTGGGCCAATAGTGAACCGGACTAGATCGGCCCACGTTTCACTCGATCATTTGACACTTCTAGTTAATTTTTATATACACGTGTGTAAGTGACAATTGTCCACCTATCACTCAAAACGTCATGAATAAAGTAATAAATATCAAGAAAAAACTCTCCAAACGTAATCAAATAATAAGTAGACAAAAAAATAAGTTGATATACCAAAAAGAAAAAAAAAAAAAAAAAAACAGGAATTACTCTCTAAAGAGATAAACATGTTGCATGTGAGTGTGACTCGTGTTCACGTCATAAGTCGCGTAGACTTTAAAACATGTCTCACTTCATATCTCATTATCTCTTTAATATTGCATCATAACCCCTAAACTTCTTGCCTTGTCCAACTTTGGACCTCATCCAATCCTTTTGGTATTTGCACCTTAGCTTAGCCCTCTTAACTCTACTCATTAATTGGCTCAATTCGTCCCCCTAACCTTCTTCTCTACCCTATCTATCCCGACAAATCTTGCCCATGGTTTTGATTATTCTCTAAACCCAATTAACTTCCGAATCGCCGCGGACTAAGACCCCATTCTCCCTTGAACAACAACAACAACATTTTTCCAATTGTATTTATGTAAATTGTAATGTTCAAAAATAATACTTTTAAGTTATAAATTATAAGTCAAGTAGGTTGTAGATTAATGACAACTTTGTAGCTCTCTCAAATGGAAGGTCGTGCTTCAATAGATTGAGAAAGTACATATGGACAGTCAGGACAGATACTACATTGTAATAGACTCAGTATTACTAAAAAAATATGTAATTAAATAATATATACATTAAAAATATTTTTTTTATTTTTTATTTTTAGGTTATGGAATATGGATGTGATTGGACCTTATTTTTATTACTTGAATTTACCTAAATCGACTCAAAATTTAAGTGGGATAAGCCACCCGAATCCAAAAAATTACTGGGCCAACGGTGGATCGGAAAAGAGTGGCCCAAGTTTCACTCGACCATTTGATATTACACGTGTGTAGGTAACAATTGTCCACATATCACTCGAAACGTCACGAATAAAGTAATAAATATCAAGAGAAAAAAAAACTATCCAAACGTAATCAGATAATAAGTATACCCTTTAAAAAAAAAAAAGAGGAAACCAAGTAATATACCGCAAGAGAAAAGAATCGAGAATAATTATTTTGTAAAGTGACTAAACATATTGCATGTACATATGATTTCAGTATTTTCAGTTCACGTTATAAGCGCGTAGACTTTAACACTTGTCTTACTTTATACTATCTCTTCAATATTGCACATAACACCAAACCAAACTTCCCGCCTTGTTAATTACACTAGCTAGTGGAGATTGCATGTATTTGCACCTTAGCCCTCTTAACTCTACTCACTAATTATATCTAGTTCGCTACCCTAACTTTCTTTCTCTATCGATCTATCTATCCCCACAAATTAAACCTTAACTTCTGAATCTCCACGGGTGTAATTAACATTATATTGCACTAGGACCTCGTTCCCTCATGAACAACAACAATAATAAAAGATTGTTATTATTTTTTAATTATATTTGTAAATTATAATGTTTTAAAATAATGCTTTTAAGTTTTAAATTATAATAAAAATATGTAACTACCATACTTAAATACTAATTTATACATTAAAATAATTTTATAATATTTTTTCTATTTTTTTTAAAGGTTATGGGTGTGATTGAACCTTATTTTTATTACTCAGATCGGACAAAATTAATTAACCCAAAATTTAAGTAGGTTATTAAGCCAGCTAGATCAAAAGAGTTACACTTGGTCAGTGATGGACCGAGCTTGACTGGTTCAAGTTTCACTCCGTTCATTGGCGCTTCTAGTTAATTTTTCTATATACGTGTGTAGATAAGATTGTCCACCTAACACTCAAAACGTCATGAATAAAGTAATAAATATATATATATATATATATATATATATTTAAAAACTCTCTAAAACGTAATTAGATAATAAATCGATGAGTGAATTCCATTTTTGGTCCTACTGTTATAGGGGCGTTTTCAATTTAGTCCACCTTAATTTTTTTTTTGCACTTTATAACCACTATTATTGAATGTGTTCCACTTTTAGTCCCACCGTTAGTATTTCCATCAAGAAGCCGTGTAATCTAGGGGTATTTTGACCTCTCTTCTCATCCAAGACTATGTTTGACTAAAGGAATGAGAACATTAAACTAAAACCTAAGAAACCTCGCCGACCCATGTTGAAACGAACGAAACGATGTAGCTTTAGCTTCCCATTCTCGTTGTTCGAAGAGCCATCTTCGAATATTGGGGGAGGAGGACGAAGCGCCTGAATTAAAAGAAAAGAGACAAACATAAAAAGACCAAAATACCCTTTAATTATACGGTCTCTTAACGAAAATATTAACGATGGACTAAAAATAAAACACATTTAATAACAGTAGTTATAAAGTGACAAAAAAATTAAAATGACTAAAATAAAAAACGACCCTATAATAATAGGACCAAAAATGGAATTCACTCTAAATCTACCCTAAAAAGGGAAGAAAAGGTAAATATACCCAAAAAGGAGAGAATATAATTAGTATTGTAAAGGGATAAACATGTTGCATGTGAGTGTGATTTTCGGTGACGTCATAAATGGCGTAGAGCGAGCTGAGCTTGTGCTATATAACCCCACCTCGTAACGCTTCTTCCTCAGCCTTCCCATCTGTAGTTTTAATTTAGAGAGAGAGAGAGAATAAGAGAATCCATGTCTGCCAAGCACTTGCAGACAAAGCAGATTCAGAGTTTTTGCTTCTAAAAGTACGTACCCCATCCATCCATCCATCGCCATTAGAGCTTTGAAAGCAAAAGCCAGCTTTGCTTCGGAAATCACACACATATATAATACAGCCTCAGATGAGCAGCTAGCTATACCATATCTCCCCCGGCCTAATTAAGCTACCATACGCCATATCCATGAATGATTAAACACCCCTTTTTTCTCTCTTTTTATGTGTCCTTGATGCAAAGCCTAAATCCAACCCCACACGTACCCATCCTTGCTTCTTTCTCTCCATCTCTCTCTCTCTCTCTCTCTCTCTCTCTCTCTCTCTCTGTAAAAAGAGAGAAAGAAAAACCTGCAAACTTGACTTTTATTTTGTGGGCTCTCTCTCTCTCTAGAGAGAGAGAGATCCATTGGATTAGGACCCCATTTTCTTCATCCGCCATTCACATACATCTGTTCTTCATCATCCCTATCCATTTCTTCCTCACTCCATCAAGAAAACATTATATTCTTGCCAACCTCGTATGTATACCATGTTTTCTGTTGTTTTGGTTAGCCCAAAACATTTAGTATGATTCTTGATTTCTCCGAAGAACTCAGGCGGGTATATATGGTACAGGTAAACCTACGTGCCTGGCTCCCTGTATGCCATCTGCGGAGCTCATCGAGAGAGCGATGGGCATCTGTGAATGGCGTATGAGGAGCCAAGCATGTATATATATATATGTATATATTATATATATATATATTCTTGCGTTTTCCTATATATACTGTTTTCTTCTTCTTTATATCGTAATTTCTGTTTAAATTAAAGCTGGGTGTAGCTAGCCACCTCTCACCTGTATATCCATCCTTTAGGTATATCAAATTTCATCTATTATACACTATTTTCTTTTATCATCCTTTTTTTTTTGTATCTAATCGATTGTCATGCTCATATCACGAGTTATCACTAATATTTTTTATATTTATTTCCTGATAAGCTTCATTATTTTGAATGTCTCGTATTAGTATGATTTCTATTTTTCTTTTAGAAATTTTTTATGATTTTATTATTGTACAAAATTTGAATATAAACAATGTGAATGAATGAAAATTATATAAGTGGAAAATTACAAGGGAAGAATTATATATCAAAAGATAAAGATTAAGTGTGAACATGGTATGATTGAAGTACATTTGGCGTGGGGTTCCATGAGAAATTGTGAATGAAAGATTTTAGAAATTCAGGATGATAATTAACATCAAGTTGTATACGTATGGGGTTATGTAGTAATTAATTAGCGTGTTGTTTGTTCTTTAATGTTGTCAATATATATCATTATTTTCAATTACAATGCTATAACTGATTAAATTATTACATTGTATTTTTTTTTAATTTTTAACAAAATTGTGTTTTCATTTTTATTTCATTGATGAGTTGGAGAAACGAGCGACTCTGAAAGTAATCAATGCATCTACGAAGTCATAAGAGCATATATTGATGGAGCGCCCTCATTCCTTCGTTCATTTAGTTGATTTTGAAGCCACGTTGCAAGTAGATTGGATTGCTTGTGACGAACATGCTATCAACGTGAGAGAAGTTGTTGTTGCTGAGTGCGATTGCTGTGCCGCCATGACGTATTGGAGTCGATTTCGTCTCTTGAGATTCTTCTTAGAATAGCTCCGCCCTTATTTTTTTATAGGACATGTACATATATTGTGGGGATTCGACTATATTACTTTAACTTGGAATTGATGTGAATATTGAAATATTGTGATTGATGAATATATATATTCAATTTGTGAGTTTTTTATCTCACAAAAAGATGATTGAAGATAACTCATAGATTTTCTAGAGAGAATGTTAGCCTTCTTGATTAACTCTATAAGCTTTTTCCACAACAATTACCCTTTATGTAAAGTGTAGATGTTATGCCAACCTATAATTGCCTCCTCTTTAATATAATGATTCTTCTACAAGTGCATAAATATCAAGTCTCATAAGTATTGCTCTTATAATGAATTTTAACAATTCCTAAAACTCCAAATATAACGAAAACATTTATTTAAAAAAAACATATATATATATATATATATATATATATATTTATATTATATATATATATATTATATATATATTATATATTATATATATATGATTAATACAAACGGTGTGCATGAAGTATGTTAATGTGGCATTGTAAGTACGGTTAAGGGCACGGGCTCTTGATGGATGGTTGCGAATTTTTTTCTACGCGCTGTGTGCATGCAAGTATGTTAATGTGTGACGAGCTTTGATGGATGATTGTTATTTCCTCCTACGCGTTGTGTGCATGTAAGTATGTTAATGTGTGCACGAGCTAATCCTTGAAATTGTTGGCAGAGCGTCTTGTGTGCATGTAAGTTGTTTTAATTGTGCACGAACTCAAGTTTTTATTTAAGGTGAGTTTGTATTTTAAGGGGTTTGTATTTGAAATGCAACCATAGGATATATATTATATAATATACTATATATAATATATATTGAATATGTCGTTTATTGTTGGTATGACAGTGTTAGTTGTTAGTTTTGGCAATGAAAGGTGGAGGCCCAAAAAAAGATGGAAATCTAGCGGAACCGATGAAGTGTGATGAAGCTTCGTGCGCCAACAAGTATATATGAGTTTAATGTTAATTGAGAGGAGAATACGTAATGGGTTTGTAATAATTTAGCATGTTGTTTGTCTTTAATGTTGTCCTATATATCACTAATTTTTCAAATTTTACATGCTATAACTGATTTAATAATCTTCACATTTATTTTGTGTTGAACAAAATTATTGTGTTTAATTTCATTTTTTATTTCATTGATGAGTTGGAGAAGTCGATTCTGATGTAACACCATCACGAAAGACATAAAAAAGGTGTGAAATAGAGCATCATCATTGTCATCTCATTCAGTTAATGTAGTGATATAAAGTGTGTTGCAAGCTGGATACATGTGCTTTGTGACACATTCATCGTGAGACAATTATTGCGTGAGTTGCGATTGCTGATGCGCCGTGACGTATTAGGTGGAGTTTTCGTCTCTTAAGATTTTTCTAAATACCTCCGTCCTTTACTTAGTTTAGGTTGATGTGTAAATATGTAATTGATGATTTATTAATTTGTGACGTCGTTTCTCACAAAAGATGTATGAAGATAACTCATAGGGTTTTCTAGAGCTATGAAAAGTTAGCTTCTTATTATTTGGATTATCTTATAAGCTTGTTTTCATGCACAACAATACCGTTTATGTCATGTGTGATGCAAACCTATAATGCATCCTCATCAATATATGATTCTTCTACAAGTGTCTATAAATATTTGGAGGGTATAAGTATTTTAGCTAGTATGTTTTTAAAGAAACTAGGGGGTGAAAATTTCTTGAATTGCATCTGTGTTGATTTTTGTTGTTGGTTTCCTACGTTGCTAAAATTTGTCATCATCGATTCTTTGCCATGACACACATGGTATATTTTGGATGCAAAAAGTTGTTGGTAACATCGCATGACATACTATACTAGGGTTTGCAATTTAATGTTGAGTTGGAGAAGACAACTTGAAATAACCATCACAAAAGTCATAAAGGGGAGCGTAATAGAACTCATCCATTATCATCTCCTTCCATTCATGTAGTGATCGATTTCAATTAAGCCACATTGCAATGTAGCTTGATGTGCTTTGTGACACATATTCATCGTGAGGCAAGCTATTGCATGAGTTGTGATTGGTGATGCACCATGACGTGTTGGATTGGGATTTTCATCTCTTCAAGATTCCCTTAGATAGCTCAGCCCTTTACTTTTTTATAAATTGTTGGTGATATATACTTGACATAGATTAATGTAAACGCTAGTATGTTATATATGAATGCTTGACCCAGATTGATGGAATTAATACTGTTTTATATTTTTCCTTTAAATGTCTTATCCTAGATTAGTTAGGCATTTCAATGTACAATTGTTCACTTTATGTGCATTGTGCGTGTTACAACCCTACAATTTCTTTTACAAAAGCTTGTTACCATATAGGACATGTCATGGTGGCGATGTTAATCTTTGTACGTAGATTGAAACCAGGGGCAATATATCTAAATGTCACTATTCAAAAGTATGTATTAGATATATATCACACTAGAAGTCTTATGTGACAACTTGATCAAATCAAGAGTATGTTGACAAGAATCGAACTCGTTACATTCACACAAAGACTTTTATCATTGCCATCATGGTATGTTCCTGAGCCAGATAAGATATTTTCTTTCAGTTCACACTTTTAATATTGGCAATTGGAATGTATTTCACATTTTTTTGATGAACAGCCAACTAAACACATCTATAAAGTTGACATTAATTTTAGTCAAACATATGAGTGAATGTACACTCACATTTTGCATTTTTGCTTACAAACAATCGTGATTAGAGAGTAATTAGTGACAGTTATTTTTTCACCAAAAAAAAAAGTGACAGTTATTTCTCTCATCATCAAATAATAATAATAATATTACAATCTTACACATTGTATAATTGACAAACATAAAGCAATTGGAAATTAAAGTTGCATACAAAAATAAAATGACTACTAACCAATCAAATGGTGTCATCGAACCTTTTTTTGTAAACATACAAGAGAAATTGATTTTGAGACTTCTGAACAACAAAAATCAGTTAAAAGTTTAAAACTTAAATGCTCTGCATTTGTTAACTTGTTAACGCACCCAATAATTATCATAACCCATATAAAACCACTCCTTCAATAAATTTACAATTCTAAACTCCAAAATAATAAAGAAAACATTTGATTTAAAAAGAAAAGAAAGAAAAAAATGAATCGTGTTTTTATTGTCGGTATGATAGTGCTGTTAGGTTTGGCAATGAAAGGTGAGGCCAGAAATCCAGCGGCACCGGCACCGATGAAGTGCGATGAAGCTTCGTGCGCCGACAAGTGTATGGGAGGATACAGAGCAGCGTTTGATGAACCGTTTGCTTTATCAGTGTGTGAATCTCATCCACCTTTCGGAGACGTTTGTGTTTGCAGGAATCACTTTCCAAACTCTGTTCCTGATTATTCTGAATTTTTTGCTGAATATGACACTTAATAAAACAATTTTAATTTTAATAATAATAATAATAATAATAAAACCTTGTAGTTTTGCTTGAGAATTACTATGAAATTTGGAAACCGCGACCCAACATAAGGCTAAGGAAAGAATAAGATAAACTAAAGGCAAAATTTTAAAATGGTACAGTACAATTTATCCACAAATGGGTTAAAGAAAGTAGTACTTCTATAGTTCTATTTCAACTCCATGTGTACAAAGCATACAGATGTTTATGTCAAAGCAAGGATAGTGGCCCAGTAAAATCCCAGAATCACCAATTGGTGCTGCTGTCTGGATCGCGGGATTGGTAAAAATCATCCGGTCTCACCACATTCACGTCCTCAAATTCGTTATTATCATCTAAAAGATGGAAAGGTACATGTGAATAATCAATTAAGTCAACCAAGACACAGAGCAACACTATGTATTGAAGGATAACAAGATTGCAGAAGTAACCAGAAATGAAGCAGTGTGTGTTCCCCCCGACCATGCACGCGCACAAAAAATGATAGAGAAACCAATCAAACCATAGAGAAGCCTTACCAGGAAAGGCTTTAAAACTAAACCAGAAAATGACAGATAGACAGTAATTTACTCCCTGATTAACAAAGATAGCAAAACAGCACCACTTTCCACCCTAAAGTTCTTGTATTTGAGTTAACACCTTGTTATAATGCATGACAAATTTCCAGATTCATGATCTTTCTGGGCCAAATCCTCCCCAGTTTAGTTATGAATTCTCTTCCGCTATCATTGCTGCTCCCAGCCTCCCATTCATTTGAGTTCCGAGTTGCAACTTGCAACCATAAATTATATATACCAAGAGCCTCCTAGCGGTAAGACAAGGAGAGGGAGGACTAAAATAGAGCAGTTGGAGATCAATGTTTACATCATACTACTTAGCAATGTTCTAACTTCCACACCAAAATCCAAATAAGATTCTAACTACTTAGCCTAGGCACAAGGCAAAATTGCAAATCAGTACTCCAACTATCTATGTTCAACTGTGATAATGCTGGGAGGTGTGATTATTTAGAAAGTTCTATATTTTATTAGAATTGTATTAGAAAATTTAGATATTAAGAAACTACTAAATAATTATTTAGCTTATTACTTAAGTTATTCGGAAGCTACCAAATAGTAATTTGGTTTATCATTCTTACTATTTAAATTAATTTAGGCAATTTAGTTACTTGGAAACTACCAAATAATTAATCATTCTATAGTTAGGAATCCTTGTAATCAACCCTATAAAAGGGAGTGTTATTTGGAAGAATGGACAAGCAGAAATTTAATCCTAAAATAAGGGACTAAGGGAGTTTTGGGTCTCAAGCAAACCAAATGTTCTCTTTTCCTTTTCTATTCTTTGTTCTTTTATTTTGTGTATTTTTCCCCGTGATGGGAAAACATAACAACAAACTGTTTGATTTTTTTTTTTTTTGGGTATACTCAAGGTTTCCACCTCCCCGCGTTGGAGATTTAAGGTTGCTCCATACCCAAAGCCAAGGATCGTACCCTTGACCTTTGGTTAAGGATGGATGAGTCCCTTCCACTCAACCACACACCCCAGGTTACAACAAACTGTTTTGGATGTTACAACTAATATGGAGCATGGAAACTCTAAAATAAGGAGTAACTCACTCTTTAAATGTGAGTTCCTATCTAGTGAGTGCATATGTACTATATATTCTAATCACATAGGAAGCATACAATTTGAAGTGAAGAGTTTTGAAAGAAAGAGAACCTTGTTTCAGAAGTCAGTGCCACTACAGCATCATTCTCAACCTGAAAAGCATGTGGATTGATTAAAAATTTGAAAAAGTAAATACTCAATAGTCAATACAACAGCACATGATGAAATATGGTCAAAAGCATAACCTATTCACAAACAGGGGAAAAGGGCATCTATTACATTATAAATACAAAGAAGCTTGTATGTCATGAACTCAAAAGAAAATGGAAATTTACCTTCTGATCTGCCAATGATTTGTGTCATCCAAAACCTCCTTAGTTTCCAATAGAATCAGGCGCTGATCATTTACAGGTTGATCTATAAGAACCCGCAATTTCTCCTTGATTTGTAAAATTGTCCAGTTGGTTCACACTGAATAAAGTAGGTTGTCCTACTGCGCTTGACACGGATATACATTGCCTGCATTCATTTGGACAAACTAATAATTTAACCAATTCCAAATTTCCCAATTATAATCATCTATTGTGATTCCTGAAATTCAACCTATTCCATTTTTTTCTTATTGATTCTGAAAGAATGTCTAAGAAACCTTTAGAACACTCATTAACCCATCTTAAACCAAACTGCTCATCTGTCAGCAACTAGGTGAATTTCTCATGAGTCATGACAAATGTTGGTTAACTTTTTGAAGCTGCCCACTTCTCCTAACTGATTGCTCAAGATATTACACCTATAGTCAACATCTTGACTTCCACCAGATCATATAAACATCTAAACATATGTATTTCGAATTCATTCATACACAAACAGCATACATAATATTAAAATCCACATATGCTTTCACATAAAGGCTGCTCATCCAAAATGTGACTTATTGCATCCACATTTTGAAGAGGCTTTAAAAATTTTGTACTCCATAGTAAAAATTAATAGTACTTTGTAACATTTTAAGAAAACCTACTACTATTTGGTACTCAAAAGCTTAGGTGGGGAAGCCTATCCTCTAGGGTTTCTCTTAGGCTCTTTTTGTAAAGGGATATCCCTCCCAATGGCAATCTCTCGAATCAAATTTTTAACCTTTTTTATTCCATGCTGGGAGTCAGTAGTCCTTCCATTAGATCAAACCACATTGAATAAGAGAACGTACTATATCTGAAGCTCATTTATGACACCATTCAATGAAGCAATAAGTTTGCCATATTCTTCAGCTACTTGCTCCTTTGAAAAACTAAAGAAATTATCCGAAGCATTGCACAGATCAACAACTAGGTCTCTAAACATGGTTGTGTTGTGTTGTGTCACTCAAAACTCACCAAAATTCAACTCAGTCCTCGAGGGAATCCTACCACACTGTTTTTACACACTGTAGTGAGCTCAATTTCCATTTTATCTAATTTAATTCATCAATTTACTATAAATCCAACTCCGACCTCGGGAGGAATCACACCACACTGCTTTTACGCATTGAATTTAAGTTCAACTTCCCATTTTATCCGATTCGATTCTTCACTGAATTACAATTCCACAATTAACAAAGCAACAACAATAACGAACAAATATTTGCAGCTGTGTTTATCAGATCTATGAACAGAAATAGGGAAGAAAATTGTATGAGCACGCGAAAACATCAGTGTATAAGAAAAATAGTTAATTGTAGAAGGAAAATTAAGATTAGCGCTAACCATGGTGGAAATTGCCGGCGGATTTTGACCTCGATGGCGCTGATCTTTGGAGGTGAAGACGAAGTAACAAATTTCACTTGGAGATTGTTATGACGGTTTGACCCTAGAGTTTGGATAATACCGTTTAGCGCCCATAGTTTCCATTTTTCATTATTTGATCCCAAAATAGGCTCACGGGAACGGGGAATCTCCTAACATATGTTTACCTATTACCTATAAGCAATGCTTAATTTGAATTAGCCTCACTATTAAGATTTTACTATTTTAATTCTCAACTTTTAAACTTCTAAATTTCATCTCAAATTATATAATTTTATTAAAAATAGTGTTTTGTTTAAATTAAAATAGTCTTAATTATAATCATTTTGAGTAACAATTTCATACTTAGAAATAAAATTGAACAAATTAGAATTAAATAGGCGATGTCTCACCAGGACTATGTGGTCTAATGGTATCCGGGTTGGACTTTTATTTGGAAGATTATGAGTTCGAGCCTCAGTGGAGGCGTTATTGGTTCTCTGTGTTTCAGTAGGTTGAGAAAGTATATGAACAGATACTACAATGTAATAGGGCCAGTAACATTCAAAAAAAAAAATAGTCGATGTCTCAATAGATCAAATCGAATATTAACTCTTTAATGTTTTGAGTCGGGATATTTTATGCATTGAACTCAAATTCAATTTTCATCATCAGTTACCATGTAAAGTTATGTGTAGATAATAATATTTTGACTTAATAATTGCTACACATTCAAAAATATATTAATAATATTTAATAAGTAATATTTTATTTGTGACATTTGTATATATACTATTTTTTTTCTAGGGAATGTATATATACTAATATTACTAACCTATAGCTGATTAAACCCATTATACATAGTATAAATCAAATTTGATATATTTCAAAATTAATAGGGACATCTACAATGTGATGGAAATATTTAATCTTCACATCATCATCATCATTAAATATTCAATTATTTTCAATATGTTATTTATCTATTATTGTAATTTATAAGTAGCTTTCAATTGAGTATTTATAGACTACATCATCATGTAATTATAATATTATAATAATTTAGATTATATAATATGATAGATGAAAAGATACAAAAAAATTTACTGTTTATTGTATGCTGGCTCATTCATAAGATTGTTTGCATGCGGTGAGATTTGAGGCGTTGATATAATCCATATCAACCGTCCAAAGTGAAGGAAAAAAAATGATTAATGCAATTACAAGTCTGAAGGTGAAGGAACATTTATGCAATCAACAGTTAAGGTGGAGAATACTTATACAATTAAATTTAACCATTACTGATACTTAATTGTAAATTGACAACCAAAAACCTTAATTATGCTTACTAAGGGGGTTTGGTTCGCACATGGGAATCGGAATCGGAATGGAATAAAATACTTGGTAATGATAATGAGTTTTAGTGAAAGTATTTTGCATGTTTGGTAGTATGGTGAAATTGGAATGATTATCAATATTGTTGTTTGGTTATTACGATCCTATAATGAGAATAAATGTTTAAAAAATACAAGAACAACAAATTAAGACAATTTAATCTGATATAAAGACATCCAAATTAAAACACCAATGTGAACAAAAAAAATAAAAACAAAAATCTAAAAGCATTAATCCAAACTTAAAAATCAAATTACTAATTGGAAGGGGAATAATGGAATGAAACCCTTATTTTATTATGAAATTAATTTTATAATTAAGAGGTAATCAATTCCATAGTAGTTGATGTAGTAAATACGATTGTATTTTTAAGTGTTAAACATATTGTATTATTGTACAAAATACAGGTATAAGTCCCCTTCACATGTTTGCTTGTTGGTATACTAATAGAGCCCGGACAACGTGACAGTGGGTCAGAGGTTCCCGAGCTTCGCCAATGTCGTCTTAGTAAGCAACCGAAAGATATAGATAGGTGAGAGAGCAATTTCCCGCATACTGGCATGCCTACCACATGGAACCCATGCATGAGCGAAGAGGGTGGCCCTGGCGCTAAGCTCCACGTGCTGCGGGATTCCTGGCGAGATTAGACAAGTCAGATCGCCTTTAAATGATCGGTTCAGGTTCAGATGGTCGGGAAGAGGGGCCGAGCCTCGACAAGTTACATTGACCGGGAAGCACAACCCATGGTCCTAATAATGGCCAGTTTGGGCTTGTCTAGACCAGTGGACCAAATACCAGTCACCGTTGGGCACAAAGGTCGGAGAATAATCCATATACGTAGTGTTCTAGAAACTTGTCAATCAAACAATAACAATCACTTTAATTTTCATTCTTGATGACTAAATCCATGAACCAAGTACACCCTAATTCTTCCCTAATTATTTCCTTTCAACCAAATACCTTGTTAGACTCGAGCCCTACTCAATAGGTTAAATTTAAACATTTGCAGAATGAAATTGACTCCAAATAGCTCAGGAATATGTTGACTGATTTATGTTTACGAAAACTTTAGCAAGCTAACCATACACATATTAACTAGTGTTGAGTATCCCGCTTAATCCCTAAGGTACCAAATGTGGACTAAAGACCTGAACGCGCTATCAGACAAGCAATTTCCGATCACGTTTAGTTTCCACTGAAACTCCGCAGAGAACACCGACGATTTGCACTTCACAATCCCAATACATAACTACTCCGCAGTCTATACAATACTTGAAGCTCCCGCGCTCGCCGTTTCCAGAAAATCTGCTGCCGGAACATAGATTCCATTGCGGCTTTAGATCGCGTCACTGGTAAGTACGATCGTGTTTATACTATCAGATCTGGAATTTTGGTTTTCTATGTGAATGGCGGAATTAGAGTTTGAATGTCGAGCCTGAATTGCCGTTTGCTGTGTTGTTGTGGAGGTAATTAGGGCACGATGAGTAGTAGCAATCTGTTAACGGGATTTACGAGGCTGTGCAAGGGACTGGCGGTGGTGTTAGTCGGCGCTCACATTGTTGTTCAGATTCTTCCCTCTGCCGTTTCATTTCTCGCTCTTATCCCTGCTAAGTAATCAGCTCTGAATCCTTTTTATATCTTCCATTTTATTTGCTGAAGGTTCTGATCTGCTTTGTTCGTTGATGGAATGCTTAGTAATTTAGTTAGAAAGTTTGTGTTAGATTAGTACTTGGATTTAATGTGAGCTAGGAGATCACCGTCCAAGCGTTTTCCATTTAATTTGCAGGCACTGCATGATATATGCCGCTTTAAATTGAGAACATTAATGTAAACCACATTGGAGATCAGAAGCCTTCTAGCATTCTACCATTTTAAATTCTCTGTTTTAGCCCTTTACATTTTATGAATTAGGAAAACTAACCAGTAATTATATGCAATATCATTTATAGGAATTGATATTTTGATAGAAAAACCCTCCTTTATATCTTATGATAAAAAAAATGAGATGAACATTTACTGTTTGAGGAAAGGAGGGAGGAGATTTTAACCATCCATGTTGAATTGTTCTATGCTCATTAGATATAAAGCTTAAAGAAATTGAATAGAAGGAAAAAAGGATGAGAATGGAAAATAATTTTGCTGTTTGTGTTTTTCTTTTAATTTTTTTGATGAATTACTGTATTGGTTTTGTTGTAGGACTATACCATTTGCATGGAATCTAATAACAGCTGGTTATCTTGAACAGACTATATATGGGGTATTTTCTTTTCTCTAGGATAAGGCACTTCATTACCTAACTCCTTTGGGTAATATTTTGCTTCATATATCATTCACAAGTTTTTTATGAGATTATCTTTGTTTCCAGGTGTTTGTCAGTGTTTTTGGGCTGCTTTTCATTGGGAAGCTGCTTGAACCCATCTGGGGCTCTAGGGAATTCTGAAGTTCATCTTCATTGTTAACTTTTTGACATCTGTCTGTGTCTTCATAACAGCTATCTCCTTGTACTACATAAGTAGAGAGGAAAGCTACCTGTAAGTGATGTTTATCTTTTTCTTCTGGAACACATTCTTAGCCTTGGTGCCCTTAGCTCTTCCTCCAACTCTCATTTTTTTTTATTACTTCTGCTTTATTTTATTTCAGTACTATTTCGTATTCTCCACCCATCTATCCTTTCTCTCCTGGAAGAGATAATATAGGTCACAGGCAAACACCATTTGGAAGCAATTTAAGATGATGTAAATTAAACTTCACGTGTAATCCTACTACATGCTGTCTCATAGCCTTGGAGAGTTTGAGATAACCTGCATTGTCTTCCATTCAATCATCATGCTCTTGGTTTTCCTTTTTTTTAAAAAAAAAAAAAAAAAATTCTTTTTCTGTGTTACGAGAATTTATACTTGATTGTGGTTACTTTGTAATTTTGTGCATGCCCAAGGTGAACGTCACCATTCACTGAATTTTATTTTCCTTTTGCTTAATTCTGTAGCTATTTGCCTATTTCTGGCTTCCAAGGGGTCCTTTCTGCGCTCCTAGTTGGTATCAAGCAAATCATGCCTGATCAAGAGCTCTCTTCATTGAAAATAAAATCAAAGGTATGAGCCATTGAGAATACCTACATAATATTAAATTGCATTCATTGAAACTATTGATGCAATAGCCAACAAACTAAAAGATATAACCTAATTGCTCTTTCTCAATACTTTGTGCTCTTGGCAGTGGCTGCCATCCCTTGCAGTGCTGATATCTATTGTTATAAGCTTTTTCACAGTAGATTCAGCAGCATTCCTTCCACCTCTAGTATTTGGCACATATATAGGTTGGATTTATCTAAGGTACTGGCAGCGCAAACCAGAAGCAAAACTCAGGGGTGATCCAAGTGATGAATTTGCTTTCTCAACATTTTTCCCAGAATTTTTAAGGTAACCTTCAGTTGTTCTATATTTCTTGCTCATGGATCAAATTTCTTTCAAATTCTGTCACCCTTTTCTGTAATTGGTTGATCACTTCTTACTGGATGGCACGCAGACCTGTAATTGATCCCATAGCTACAATATTTGATCGGCTGCTGTGTGGTAGAAGATCTGAGGCATCTAACGAGGAGAGAGACTATACTTTAGGAAGTACTGCATTGCCTGGTTCTGACCCCATTGAAGCATCTAGAAGGAGGTAATCTATGTGGTCTCTTGTCAAAGGTGTCATGCATTGGCAAATGATACATGAAACTTGCTAAAAATTGGCAGAGCAAATGGTTTAAAATCTGAACTAATATATCCTACGTTGAAGATCCCGGTGACATAGTAAACTTAATATAGTCCCTTTTAGAGGTTTTCATGTACAATTAGGTCCTTGCTTCTTTCCCTATATGACTATATCCATGGCTCTTGTAGTACACTTCCGAGCAGATAAAGCTTTATGCTAAATTGCTAACTCATTTACTGTGCTACCGTCGTGAATTACAGGGAAAGGGGTGCTCGGGCTCTGGAGGAACGATTGGCAGCTGAGATGCTGGCTTCTTCTGGAGGAAGTGCTGAAGAGTTGCGAAGAGTCGGGTCAGATAATGTGTAGATGCGGGTGGAAACACAGTTATATTTCATACTCTTTGGTCTTTGCAAACAGAACATGTGTCTACCCCCAGAAACCGAGAAACTACAGGGACATTGTAACTCTTTTGGTTCTTGACATTAGTTCTGTTGCATCATCTTTTGTTATTATCATCTGTATAGCTCATATACAGATCTCCTTCTACTTTGGTTTTTGACTTTTCTCATATACAGTGTTGCTTATGAGCCACCATCAAGAAGTCAAGAACTATGGAAGTATGTGGAACTTGTTGACAGGGTTTTCTACATGATAATCCAATTGTTTACTTAAACAGAGAATGAAGAATGAAAAACTAAAGAAATGAAGAATGAAGTTTATATGTATACCCCAACTTTTTTCATGATCTTGTCCGTTCTGTCTTTATGCATATATATATAAACATTATATCAATGTGTAAAGACATTAAAGTAGTGATGAAAAAGCAAGAGTTGGGTAAAGCTAAAAAACAAATCTTTCTATATAACAAAAGGGTTTTATTGTCTCCATCTCTTGCATAAAACACAAGCTTGTAAAGGAGGAGCTCTGGTCCTTGGTTTAGGTAAGCCGGTGTCTCTTGTAGTGCAGCCATCTCCACCTATTAGATCAACAGAAAAGGGTATATGTATGAATGGATATTCCTTTTGCATTTATAAATACCAAAAAATTGACCCCATTTTAACATCTAATTAAAATTCCAGATGCACACAAAAATATTGCTAACAAATCAATCCTAAACTTAAAAATGAGGGTTCGGCCGCCTAGACCGCCTAGGTGGCTGGCGCGGAGCGGCGGAGGAGGCCGATTTCAGCGTTTCTTGACCAGGTCTGGCGCTGCTCTAGGCGCGATTTTTGCAACACGGCATAAAAGTAGGTATATATGCTTAATTATATTATTAGCATTGGTAGACTTACCAATGGAAATCCCATCTGGGTCGGAGTTTGGACATCCGGTTGGGGCCGTGCTCGTACTCGGTCTCGGCCCTCTTTGCGTTCTGGAAAGCACAGCAACCAATGGAGTATATGCCTATAAGGAAAACCAGCACAACGATGTTAAGCACAGATATCTTCTGCCAATCCCTCTTCACATCCTCTAGCACCGCCGCTTTGCATGAATCGCACTCGTAGCAAAGCAAATTCGCGTCGCTGCTCCACCGGTAACAATCCGGATCCTCCGCCATCACCGTCGTCCCTGCATAGTTGCATGAAGTCGGCGGCTTACAAACCCCGACTAACAACAAAATATTAAATACTCAATATTTTATCAATGCAACTAAGAAACTCGTAACCACTATTTGACTATCTGTATTAGGTAACTCTAGTAAAAAACAAGTAAACCAGTCTATGTTAGTCAAATAAATCAGCTTAGGTTGCTTAATGGTCAGTAAACTGTCTTAATGTGAGTAACCTTGTCTAATAACCCTCTTAAACCCACAACTCCGTTAGAGTAAATTTTGAAACGTTATGCAATCAGTTCACTGAACGAGTTTTCATATGCGCACAAAGGATCCAATCTAAATCTTTCAGCATCTTTGGACCTTGTATGAGTTTTTAGTGGGATTCAAATTCCCGACGAACCAATTATGCTAAGTTTTTTGAGGTACAAATTTTAATTTTTCTTGAAGTGAATAGTGTTACCTGTATGGGGGACATGTCTCTGAATAGAAAATCGTAGGGAGTCCAATTAGCAACAGTAGCGCAAGTTTTTGAACCCAAAATACAAGCCCTAATAGTGGTCCAAGAACGGGGATCCCGCACCCGATCCTTGAGCCACGGCGAATATTTCCCGAGGTGGTACTCTCTGTACGCCCTGCCGGGGACGGCGGCGGCGCCGCCGGGGCTGGCGACGACGAAGCCGAAGATGGTGAAGCCCAGAAGTGCGAGTACGATGAGCAGCACGACGAAGAGGTACAACCACAGCGCCCATGCAACATGGAAGCACGCGCCTATGAAACCGGTGAGCGAAACCACGAGGATTATGAAGCCGATGATGAGCAGCGGCGTCTGGAGGAACTTCTCGCAGGCTGTGCTGCTCCTCGCCAGCCATAGTCCGGCGCCGATCATCGGAATCGACGCTAGCAGAGTGAGCAGATTCAAGAAACCTATCACTGTGTTGCTAAATCTAAGGTACATAATGTTTTTGAATTGTTTTCTGATCTTCTTCAGCTTTGTACTATACGTTCTCTTAAGTGTGGAACGAAGAGTTCAAAAAATCTGTATAAAAATCAAATAAATGAATAAATAAATTGTTTGATTCCTTTCCCGGGAATAATAGATCGAGTTGATGGAATTCAACTTTATTTTATACCTCCGTATATATGTATATAACATGTGATGGCGGAATACTGTATGTATATTGCGCCTACTTAGCTATGAAGTAAAGTATCAGCCCGCCAACCAGCTTACTTGGCGTGAGTGATCATGCACTCTTATTCCTTAAAAAGAGATCGTGAGTTTTGGACCTGTCCGGACTAATCTCCGATGAGTATGGTATGCACACACAATTAGAGTCTACTCAGGACAAAAGTAATCTCGCCCTTAATTGGACCTGTCTGGACTAATCTCCAATTAATTTTGAGTATGGTATGGACACACAAGGGCCTGCTCAGGACAAAAGTAATCTGCCCTAATTGGACCAGTTCGGACTATCTCCTATTATCTAAGTATGGTACGGACACACAATTAGGGCCTGCTCAGGACAAAAGTAATCTGCCCATCTATACGTATAGTAGATAGTCGAGTTGACATATTAATTACTGAGTAAGAGGTTTCGAGTTTGAGTATACTATGAGTACATTATAAAGATGTTGGCAAGGTTTTATTTTCGGAACCTTTGTGCATGTTTGATGGTGAAATTTGTGGTACGTTATTATTAGATAGATTGAATTAATTTAATTTGTTGTTTGAAATAGATCCACTAGTTAAAAGGGACCCTTTGATGATGGACCCCAACATTTGGCTTCCTTTGTAAGCACAATATGAACAAGAATCCTTGTATATATACATGTGTATGTGTGTATATCTCAAAGTGGGGATAGAGAATAAAAACTGGATAATTTCTTATCCTTTCTTCTCTGCTTTTGTTTTGTTGATCAGTGTGATTGATTCCCCTTTCTGTTTCTTCCAATAACTAATTCCCCAGTGGAACAACCTACTTTTCACATTATATCATTATAAATACAAACATTTTCTGCCCTCCACTCTAAAATGAAGGATAAAGAATTTTACTTACATTTTCAATTCAAATCCAATGACAGCACATACATTATTATGAATCTAATTTCAATGGGACCATATATTATTGGATATGAGATCAGGTCTTCTGGCAATCTTCCTATAACAATTTCCAATCAAAATATAAAATACAAACCTTTGGTTGCTTGTCATAATGAATGCCCGCGGCTTATGCTGGCAATGGCTTGTCTCCAGAAATGATCTCAGAAGAATAAAAGCTTGTCGCGGGCGATGTAAGGGCACCTCATGGCCTGCTCCAGTTACAGTCCACAAGGTCAACCCTTTGTATATTTGGCTCCATCCACCAACCTATTTTGACATTAAAATAAAAAATAAAAAAATAAAAAAATAAAAAAAAAAAAAAATGAACCTTTCTATAAGAATTAAGACAGGCAGCGCTAAACAGCAAGAACATGTCAACGAAAATCAATTTTCTAGCTTTCAACTAACCTTCCCATTATCGTACCAAGGGTACCAGTTGGCAACAGTTGGAAGCTTCAATGCATCGATGGAATACCGAGTTGCTGTTACTGGAACCACAGAATCAGTATCCCCACTGCAAAACGAAAGGGTAAAAGAAGGTGATAAATATAGCATGTTAACGGGGTTTGGCGTGTAGTTTGGTGGTAAATTACACCCCTTCTCACAATGTGTTACAGTTTGATCTTAGAACTTAGAAGTAACAGTAAATGTTGAATAAAGAAAAGTTTCTACTTATTTGTTAAAATGGTCTAATTATACAATTCATATTAGATTTTTGATATAAAGGATCCGTATATGGTGAAGTAAAGGTAATAACGCCATGAAAGGGGAAGCAAAAAGAGGAACAAGACTAAACCAGCTGAGGTGGTACCTGAATACCCATATCCTGAGACCAGCAGCTATTAGTTCTCGATAAATAGGAAGCATTGATACAGGAGAATCTCCCCAGTAGTTACTAACAACATCACTGCAAAGTAATGAGCTTCCAGTTAGCAAAGGCTAATAGCTTATTAATCGGATGCAAAATTTTCATATTCTTGTCACTCACCTGCATGTGGCCCATTGGATAGGGAATTCGAGTTACATTAGCATGTAATGCCTTCTGGACTTCTGGTAGGTTAAAGTAAAACTGAGAATACCTCTCTGTGCATGGATCATATGCTCTGGACATCCATGGCTGCCATTTGAAGAAGATAAGTTCAATTGCAAATAGAGAAACCAATGGTTGTAAAATTGTTCAAAATATTGTTGAAACCATCTAAATACATAAAAAAAAATTAAAATTAAGAGCAAAAGAAGCATTTTTTGAGAAATTGGAGGGGCAAACTGCCAGAGTTTGAAGTTTTTTATTCTAAATTCTAATCAATAAGGTTTCAAGAGAAACTACATATTTGCAAAGAGAAATGGGGTAATGCAGGTCAGACAAGAACAAGAAATTACTCACATAATGACCCCTTAAGTTGTGCTGAAGTGCTGAAGTGTTAGCACAGGGGGGAGTGTATATGCTATACGGATCAATATTTCCCTGCTCACGTTCTGCAATACTAAGTGCTCTGATGCAATCATTTGAAGGATGTGTAGATGATTCAGAATCACAAGCTTTGCGAAGATACTTGTATGTAGAATCTGAAATTAAACCATGTGTCCACCAATACTCAAATGTGCCAATGTAGTCATGGTAATCATCTATAACTGCATTCCCCACCTTTAAGAAAAGAAATCAAGGTTAAGGAAAAGGGCCGAGTATCAATAATTGATGAAAATAGTTAAAAGATAATTGCACAAATTGAATGAAGCTTGCAAGTGCTTGTTAGGCATACAAGAAGCCCTTGAAATTAATAACAGGGTTCTTGATTCCCTTGTTTCTTTGGTAGACAATTTGAGATAGCTGTGGGACATAATGCCCTGACAAGATTAACATAAAAGTTAAACCAGATCATTCATAATCATATTATGTTGTTGTGTTGTTGTTATCATTATTTATACTCCAGGTATTATGTTGTAGCATTAATGAACAGGGAAATGATGACTACACAGCTACAAAGTGAAAAGAAGGACCTGCATAACTTTCTCCAGCAATGTAAAAATCTCTATACTTGTATTGAGGAAACCTATCAAACCACTTGACAAGAAATGCATATGTATCTTCAGCTACATTAAAAAAAAAAAAAAGAAAAAAAAGTTCCAAGTCAAACAAATTAGAGCCACTCATGGCAAGTGAAGCATTCATACCCAGTATTTCAACAGAAATATCAAAAGTGATTAGCATTACCTGTTCTTTGATCACCTGCAGTATTCAATCTGAGGTTGTATTTGAGTAAGAGAAACCAACACCAGCTGGAGATTCAAGAAACAGCAAATTTGCCACTGACAAAAGAATGTTAAATGAGTTCGCATCAGAAAGATATTACACAGCAATGAGAAAAGCAATAGAAAGTAGATGACTTAAAATAACATCAACATACACTTGTTCCAAGAATAAGGATTAAGGTAAAGAGTTTTCCCATCAGAATTGATGTGAAATGGCCCAATCTCTTCAGCAGCCCCATAAGCTATAGAAGAGCATCCAGGTCCTCCATTGAGCCACAAAATGAGTGGTCTTTTCCCAGGGTTTCGACTTGCCGGTGACTCAATGAACCAGTAAAACAGTGCGTCTCCCAGCTGTTTCATTCACTGTCACATAACCTGAGTAGTGATTGAATTCAACATTGCTGGCTGCCCTGGCAAATGTGTTATCCTATCTCTAACTTGATCTGCATTTTTCAAACAATTACAGGCACCCAGAAAAAGAAATGCCCAGCAGAGTGCTGGCAATAGTGAGTGCAGAGGGTGCCTCATTGAAACAATCTCTCAGACAATAAAACTAAAGTACTAATCTCAATATATTAGGGAATTCTAGGGAATTTATCTGCAGATTATGGCAGTACAGGTACAGCTAATAATATATTTATAATCTTGGATCCAAAAATATTCTTGGATCTAATACTTGCGTCATGCTAAACAAAAGACAAGCATATCAGAAGTGTGGGGAAGACTATATAAAGTGAAAGTCACCATCTGGACAAGATGTATACCCGGAGTAACTAATCTCCAAAATGTCTTTGCCACTTCAGGAAAAATTAATATAAAATACTCACATTAATGAAACTAATCACGTTCACATTTGGGTTTAGCAAAACTGGTCAAAAGGGAGTAATTACTTTTCACATCATTTGTCTTAACATTTACTGCTATTAATGCTCTTCAACTGCTCCCTGCATGGAGATAGTCAAAGTTGAGAATGTTAGTAAAATGTTGATTAAAACGTACAGGCAGGTGAGAGTTAAAAAAAAAAAAAAAAAAAGATTAAGAATTTATGCTTGTTAACTGAAGCATTTGACCGAACAGGTGAGAGGCGCACATGGGGGGTGCGTACTTTCCACATATTGGTATTGGCCGACACAGCAGCATCACCAAATCACATGTAGAGGAGCATATAAAAATACGATCTTTTTCAAGATTTCTGTGCTGTAGCCATTGTAGGAAGATTAAAATAATGCGGAAAGGATTAAGGCTTTAATACACAATGATTAGCTAGTTAGCTTAGTTGGAAAGAAAGTAGATGGCGGAAGCAATACGACGAGAGAACATCAGCAGAAGCATTTGTAAATTGTAATTAATGCTTACCTGCTTGGTTGCTGTATTTGACTGAATGAAAGGTATGAAGGCAACAGTTGCCTCTTAGCTAATCACGGAAGCGTGGGGCCTGAATCCGGGCGTCAACAGTTGTGGCTGAAGCTTCTGCGTTTATTTTTTGGGGAAAAGTCGAAGGCGCTTATGATTGTTCTTTTTGACAATGCCCATCTTGAATTGCTTGACTGTCTTGCATTCATTCATTCTTGAAAGTTGAAAGAAACAAATTGAAAAGTAGCAAATACTCGGTAAGTTCTATTGCACAAAAGGCTAAAGCTATCTATTAGTTTTTTGAAAAAATGACAGAAATGTAACAGTAGAAACATGCCATTCTTAAAATATGACCAAAAAGAGTTGGACAAATTATGAAAAATACATATTGAAAATGCGTTTTGTCACATTTCTGGTTAAACATAAAACGTAAGTCTCACTTACGTTTCTCGAAAAATACAAATTCCACTTGCGTTTCTCAAAGAAAGTAAACTTTTTTTAAAAAAATTTTTTGTCTCCAGCACCAAAATTGGCCGCCCCTTCTCCGGGAAGGAGAAGGCAACCAAACTGGTCGCCTTCTCCTTCGCTGGAGAAGCCGACGACTAAGACTGGTGTCGTTGGCTTCTCCAGCGAAGTTGCCTTCTCTTTCGCCGGAGAAGCCAGCGACACTTGGCTTCTCCGACGAAGGAGAAGTTGCCTTCCCCTTCGCCGGCGCCAATTTTGGTGTCGGAGCCCCAAAAAAAAAAAAAATTGCGTTTCTTGAGAAACACAAGTCTCACTTGCGGAAATGTGATAAAACACATTTTTCAAATGTGTTTTTCATAATTTTGTCCAACTTTTTTTTGTCATATTTGGGAATTAGATACTTCTATTGTCACATTTCTGTCATTTTTCTTGGGTTTTCAGGACTATAGTTTCAATTTGAACCGATTAGTTATGACAATTTAGACTTTATAATATTAGATACGGGTTACAAAGGCGTCGCGAGTGCGAAGGCGTTAAGTTAATTGAAGGAGTTGGGTGTTCGAGGGGTTGACGTTGAGATGATGCACATAGGGTATTCAATGCTTCGCATTGTGGTGCACTTGTGAAAGAGTCTTGTTTTGATCTTGTTATTGAGGATATTAAAGATATTGCAACCTCTATTGTTGATCTGCATTTCTATTTTGTTAAGCGATCAACATATTAGGTCGCTCATTTGCTTGCTAGGGAGACCGGTTCTTTGTCTGATTGTGTTGTTTGGTTTGATGTTCTTCCTTCTTTCATTGTGACACTTTTATTTTCTGATAATGAAAATTAGGTCTTTGGTTTCCAAAAAGAAAAAAAAAAAAAAAAAAAAATGAACATGCATGTGCATACATATAGGCACTTATGATGTGTGCTAAGTATGTCCATATGTTGCATACAAGACATGCTTAATATGCACACATCATCAATACCTCATATATATATATAATATATATATATATATATATATATATATATCCTCAAATTTCCTCAAATTAATATTAACCATAGATTTTTTTTTTTTTTTTTAATAAATGAGATGAATTCTCATGACTCATGAGGAGGAGGAGAGAAGAACTAAAAGGATAATTTTCATGTTTCATGTGTTTATATATATACCTTTTCTTTTAATTTCCAGTTTAAGAACATAAATGAACTTTCTCAAATAATTAATAAACTTATTTGGTTCTTGCATCATTCTCTCTTTTCTTAAATAAAATTCTCTCTATGCGATTTAGCATAGGGTAAATATAGCATAGACATATCCTTTTATTAATTAATTTACACTGATTTATAAACTAATTTATAAATAAGTAATGAATGTAATGCATTTTCTTTATAAATAACTTCACAAAAAGAAAAATATCCTTTTTTTTCATCCATCATAACATCCACATGGACCACAATGGGCAAGTAGTTTGCGCCTGCATGGGTAGCTCAACTAGTCATAGGGGTGAAATTTTGAAAGAATGATCAAGGATCGAGTCTCACCAACGGTAGTGTGAGAATAACCTCTCAAAGTGAGGGGGACTCATTGTGCGCAGTGAGCACCGATCTAGTCTCTCTGGTTTATGTTCAGTTGAGTCACTATGTTTTACTCTGTTGGACCGGGGTGTGGGGCCTTGCACCGGCTGTGCAATACCGGTTGTGACCATGTGCGGCTGGCGACAACATATGGTCCTTAATTTTAGGGGTCCAATTATATATATATATATATTACCATGATAAAACCCAAGCTTGGAATTTTTTTGGTTCTTGTCTTGTTCCCCACATATGATAAAGGAATGAAAACTTGTGGAGGGCAATGCATAATTATATTGGCAATTTGGCACCTCATTTAATAAAAGTATACTATATATTATCAATATATATATTTAGAGATAATAGTCAAATGAAATTTTATTAAGAGTTAATAACCGATTTAATCTTCTAACTATCATTAATTTTTCATTGACTTTTAAAATTACCAAAGTTAGTATTCAATCATTTCAAATTGTAATCCATCATTAGCTTTTTCTTGTGTGAATCGATAACATTAAGGGTAAAATTTAAAAGTCATGACCATTACGCTAGCAACCCTAATTTCACTTAACAATTCACAGTGGAACCATAAGATGACATTCAATGCTTATTTTATAATTGATAATCTTCCCTGCAATTAGCCCAATTTCAATCCGATGTGGCAATTTCGGTATCATTTTTTATTTTAAAATACAACTTATTATTCAAATCGCAACTTTTACAAGAGATGCTCTGATACCAAATTAAAACATGTGTTCCATCTCAACTAAAAGTTTACAGATAGTTGGATTGGACACCACATTTATTTATACATTATATTATATATGTTGAACACCTTCCATTCTCAATTCTTTAATAACTAGACTTGAGAGTTTCTACCAAAGTTGGCATTGGCTTGTTCTCCAGATATGATTTGATGAGAGTCAAAGCATGTTGAGGCCTTGTTAATGGCACCTCATGCCCTGCTCCCAGTATACTCACAAGGCTCAACCCTTCATATATTTGGCTCCACCCACCAACCTATCACACACATAGTATAAATCCAACACGAAACGAATAAGAATGACATTAAAGTTACGAACAGATACTACATTGTAATAGAGTCAGTAGCATTCAGAAAAGAATGACATTCGAGTTACTCCCAACAATAAAAATCTGGATAGCGGACTAACCTTTCCATTGTCATACCAAGGGTACCAGTTTTTCTTGGTTGGAAGCTTCAATGCGTTAATGGAACGCCGGGATGCAGTTAGTGGAACCACTGAATCAGTATCCCCACTGCAAAAACGGGGATAACGTCATACTACTGACTCTGTTACAATGCAGTATCTGTTAATATCGCTTTCACTGAGGCTTGAACCCACAACCTCAACACCCATACCTGAACACCCATATCCTGAGACCAGCATCAATGAGTTGTTGATAAATAGGTAGCATTGACACAGGAGCATCTCCCCAGTTGCCATTAACATCATAACTGCAAGGTGATGAGAGCTTAATCCAGTTAGCAGAGGCATCATCACATAGGATAGGAATGGAAAATTTCATGTTCTCATCTTATAAATTACTCACTTGCATGTATCCCAAGGATAGGGAATTCCAGTCACATTAGCATGAAATGCCTTCTGCACTTCTGGTAGATTGAAGTAAACTTGTGCATAGTTGGCAGTGCATGGATCATATGCTCTGGACATCCATGGCTACCATTTCAAGAAAATCAGTAAATGTTAGATAATTTGATCATCTTCAAAAAACATGGCTAGAAAACTTGCCTTTTTCTATTCACTATTTTTACCCACCAAAAAATCGGATACAAATTTAAGGTTTTTTCAACTTTTCGAACCCCAAAGAGGTAAACCAGCCTGATTGCCCATAGTTGATCCGCTCAAACCAAGAATGTTAAAAAGCCACTCCCACTGGAAGTGGAAGTGTGGTTATCAAGCCATCAGTCTGACCAACTTGGCTAGTAAAATTTTTTTGTCACCAACAAAAAATAGTCAAAATTTTCAATCATTCTCTATTGGTGATCGAAAATAGTGACAACATTTTCTGAATCCAAAAAATAGTCAAGATTTCCAGCCATGAAAGTTATAAGAGACAAGAATTACTCACATAGTGACCCCTAAGTTTGAACGAGCAGATGAAGATGAAGAAGTTTCAGTGCAGACAGGAGTGTATATACTATAAGCATCAATATCTCCCTGCTCCTCTTCTGCAAGTGCCAGAGCTCCCACACATTCAATCGGAGGATGTTCAGCTGAATACGGATCACAATATTTGTTTAGCACCTCGTATGTAGAATCTGAGATGAGGCCATGAGTCCACCAATACTCAAATGTACCAATGTAGTCATGGTAATCGTCAATAACTGCATTCCCCACCTTAAAAGAACATCATGGTTAACAACATTATCTGCAGACTGGATGAATGAAAGGTTGCAGGTGGATGGGGGTTAATGAATAATGAATACCATACCATGAAGCCCTTGAAGTTAATGATGGGGTTCTCGATTCCCTTGTTTCTTTCGTATACGAGCTGAGATAACTGTGGAACATAATGCCCTGACAGGATTAACACACAATTGAATTTTAGTATAAACTTAGGTCTTAGGGTTTATGACTAAAAAAGAAAGTGTAAATGTTTACCTGCATAACTTTCTCCCATGATGTAGAAATCTCTGTGGTTGTATTGAGGAAACCTCTCAAACCATTTGACAAGAAATGTGTATGCATCTTCAGCTACATAATTACAGTTCCAATTAAATCTGAAGCATTTCATGCCCAAAACCAGCCAACAAAAACCTCTATTTACCTGTTCTGTTGTCGCCGGCAGTTTTCAAATCCGAGGTTGTATTTGAGTAGGAGTAACCAACACCGGCCGGAGAATCAAGAAACAGCAAATTCGCCACTAACAACAGACATATTACACAGATGTTACAAACAACATAAATACCAGTTGAGCATATGATATATAAATGTCGAATTGACAGTTACCGTTATTCCAAGAATAAGGATTAAGGTAAAGAGTTTTGCCGTCAGGGTTGATGTGAAATGGGCCAATCTCTTCAGCAGCTCCATAGCCTACAGAGGAGCAGCCAGGCCCTCCATTCAGCCACAAAATGAGAGGCTTTTCCACTGGGTTTTGACTCGCCGGCGACTCAGTCAGCCAGTAAAACAGTGCCCTCCCGGCGGTCTCATTCACGGTCACGTAACCGGCGAACTGACTGAACTCGGCGTTGAGCGGCTGCCCGGGCAAATACGTTATCCTATCTCTCTCTTGATCTGAAGTTGTTTTGGAGGAATTACAACAACCCAGAACAAGAAATGCCCAGCACAGTGCTGCCGGCAACAGTGACTGCAATGGCCGCCTCATTCTCTCTCTCTATTTCTTTCTCAGACAACAGTCACAGGAGACAACACCGAAACAACAGAATTTAGACCCAGTTTTTTTTAGCGCACATGAAACACGAGCGAATATATAGCGTCTTTGGACATAAATCATTCGATCTCAATCAACGTTGTGGTCCTCCAATAGTAGTGGCATAACTGATTTTGGAGTGTTTTGTAATAGCTTATTAGAATCGTGAATTTGACTAGATGATAATATTAGCTGATTATATACAAATATTTAGTAAATTAATTGATAGTTGATAGTTGATTGCATATTCTTTTATTCTTTTCCAAAGTATTTGATTATGAGTACAATATAGTTTCAAAAACGATACTCCTTATTTAGTTAAAAATTAACAAGTTGTATTATAAATTTAATATATTAATTTTATCAACATGTAGTTAAGAGATTATATACTTGCAACTAATCTATAAGCTATAATATTATTAAAGTTGAACACGTAACACATCTCATGCAAGATTTTCAAACATCATTTATAGTTCAATTTTAGTAACATCTATAAAAATTACACATCATCTTATATTTTTAAATTACGTGAGATTCTCGAAATTATTATATTACTTTAAAACATTCTTTAAACTAAACACTTCATAAATTAAATATTATTCGGAGTAACAAATTAAATTATAAAGAAATTAAATCAAAATTAATTATACATGTCTTGCAATTATTTTGCCACGAAGAGATTATTATATTATTAGCTATAGAAGAAGTGATCAAGTGTGTTAAAAATAATTTTTATATATAAATGATCAATTTTACACAATGAATAAATAAATAAAATAAATTATTGTATGAACCATAACAAAATATATATTTTTAATATACTAAATGTAAATTATTTTATACCGAATGTACATTATATAATATAATGTACATTCAGTATACAAAAAATATACCGGAGTACATTTTATAAATATAATGTATATTATTTTTTCGGATTGTACATAATTTTGTATTAAATATAAATTATTTTACATCACATAAAATATGGAGATCTGGTCCACACAAATGCACAATAATGATTGAATAAATAAAGCACCCTTGTGATATGACTTGGATCGGGACCAGTTCACGTGTCTATAAAAGTTGGGCCTAGTTATTTAATAGGTGGTGGCAGACTTGCAGACCGCAAATTATATCGTCTACACCAAATTAAAAAAATATTATTATCATGAATTTAATGCCCAATTCTCTGAATAAATATTAACAAATTATATAGATGTATCTTGCATTGTAAATTCTAGTTCAAAAATAAATTTTAAATTTTGTACTTTTACAATTTTCTGTACCTGCAATAATAATTTTTATACAAAAGTTAACTGCAGAAACAAGATATTAAGTTAACATCTTATGTGTCTGTAGTTAACAAATTCTGTAACTGTAATTAATAGTTTGTGTATGTAGTTATCATATTATATGTCAATGTGATGTGCCTTCAATTTATTTACAGGTATAAAAATTGTTAACTATATCTACATAATGTGTTAACTGTAGAAACATAATTTTTTAATCAAGATTCACAATGCAATATAAACTATGGTCCATGATATAACCATTGTTTGATGGCAAATTATGCAAGGTGGACACGATTAAATTGTTCATATTATGAATATATACAGTTTAAAATTATGACATATAGTTTATAATTATAAAACATAGATTGTGACATAATTATAAACATATATTCTGTATTATGGATATAGAGATTCAATAATTGGTGCAATATGAGATATTAAAATTATGATATATAACTTTTATGTTTGCAACATATAATTAGTATTATGACATGAGTTCTGTAATTGTGAATATGACGTATCAATAAATTAATGATGTGAGTTCAAAAATTATGATTATATACTTTATAATTATGATATGGTTTTTTCCACTTTTGGTCCTATGACTTTAGTGTCTCTGTCAATTTAGGTTCACAACTTTCATTCTGAACATATGTAGTTGCTTGAACTTTGATTTTTTTTCCCACTTTTAGTCCTTCTGGTCATCGCTACTTTTAATCGGAATCACTAATATTATCTTTTTATATTTAGATTTAAGAGGGTAAATAAGTCTTTCACCATCACCTTAAATAATAAATAAAATAAAAATTAAAGCTATTTAATTATCTTCTTCTTCCCCGCTAATCGACGCCTCCGGGCTGTTCTTCTAGTTTCCTCCTCCTCCTCCCGACCACGCCGCATGGGAGGTCGCCGCCGTCAACCCCTTGGACGAAGAACGAAGGATGAAGCTCTCATCCACCCCTCCAGTAGCCTGAAAAATGTTCTTCGCGCTCGAGGCATAAAGAGGAGATGATGAAGTGGCGATCTGTGGCCTGTCAGTGAAGCTATTTTTGGAGACAAGATGATGGGTGACTTATTTACCCCTCTTAAATCTAAATATAAAGGCAATTTATTGATTCTGATTAAAAGTAGTCGTTTAGATTGCCAGAAGGACTAAAAGTGGAAAAATATCAAAGTCAAGCACTACTTAGTGTCAGGAATTAAAGTTGTGAACTTAAATTGACGAAGGCACTAAAGTCATAGGACCAAAAGTGGAAAAACTCTTATGAAATATTAGTTCAGTAATTATGAACATAGAATCGTGTCCACCTTGCAAGTAGGACACGGTTCCACAGTAACGATTGCTACTTGATAGATACTTGTTCTTGGACTGCATTTTGTGAAAGGAATGAAATTATAACGGTTAGAATGGTAGTAAGTCAGATTAGATTACCACTTCCAAATTCAAATGATGATTGTACATGTAAGATAACAAATCATTGATTTTTTTATCACATAATTAGTCTTGTGTGAGATTCGTCTAACGAGAACAGCTTACCTTTTTAGTCTTCATCATACAGAGCCTGTTATAATATAGCAGAACCACATCCTAATGTCCGCCAGCAAGCCATTGAGATGGGTCATGCTGGATATATGAGAGGGTTGTGCTCCTTCCCTGCCAAAGA
>VALG01010010.1:0-58826 GCA_009835305.1 Ipomoea purpurea
CTGGACAAGATCAAGTTCCAACATGACCATGCCATTACCGGTCAAAACCCCAGTTGTGTGGGTTGGTGGCTTTGTGCATAATATAATTTTCATCTTTTTTAGGATTTTAAAAACCAAATAGTGATGATTCATATTCTATCTTCAAAGTAATTACTTTTTATAAGTGATTGGAATTAAAAGAAAGAAAAAAGACTTATTAAACTTATAGGAGTGGCTATTTATGAGTTGTAGATGTAATGGGTTTATTTAAAGAAAATATTTAAACTTATAATATTACATCTAATGGTAAAACTAAATATTACTACAAAAGAAAGACCTTAAAATTTTTTACAAAAAAAGGAAAAAATGGGTAATTGAAAATCAAATTGTGCTTTTTTGTCTTGAGCGAAATATCCTATCGTTGTGATCGTTGAAATTACAAATGTATAAAAAATAAATTAAAATCACTACTCTATATGATAGCTTTGTGAGTTGCGTTTTGATTTATTTAAATCATAATATATAATTTCGTTAAGACTGTTTAAGTTTAATGTTATATATACGGGAGTAATTTTTTACATTACAAAATAAAGAATTAGTTTTAAAAAATGGGGGCCTAGTGCTCAGGTCGGTGCTAGCGAAAAAATAAAGAAAATTGTTTTTAAAAATGGGGCCTGGTGTCAGCTCCGAGTGCCTGCGATTTTTAACACATGACATAATTAGTCTATTTATTTCTCTTTTGGCAGGAAAAAATCATGATAATGATATACATGAAAAATTCTCATATATATTAAAATTTAATTTGTTAGAAAAGGGATTTTGTAGTGTGTGGTACGGAGTAGTTGTTTCTGTTTTTGGTTGAAACAATTTAAGTTGTTGCATGTGAGAAAAGTAAGTCCCAACAAATGGGGACATTTTGTTTCTTGGATGGTTTAATCAAATAATTTGAATAGTCCAAATGAGTAGCCGAGGTGGCATTTTCCTTGGTAGGGTTTCCTTTTGATACCCCTACAATGATTATGAAATTATATTAGCAAAAAAATGGGTTTGCATCTTTATTTTCATCTCGGATTTTAGATTAGAGATTACTAGTCATTAAGAATACTCCCTCCGCTACAAAAGGGGAATCTTTCGCTTGAAATTCTAATCATGACCCATAATGATTTGTGTAGATGATAATTCACTGGTGATTCAACGTCATAGTTTGAAAAGACGGTTCTAGTGACTCAAGGATACCCTGCCACGTAGGTGTTAACTTTACATGGACTTTATCAGGTGATTATATTATGTTCTTGTGAATATTTGTTATCTATAAACAAACTTGATCTACCTATGTGGATCCATTAAGGTTCTTTCAACAAAGGGGTTTTGATTGTCATCAAGAGTTGCCAAGGTTTTTTAAGTTGGGCTACATAGATTATTTGATGAGATCTAGATGTCATTAAAACAAAGTGTTCCACGCATCACGTCAATCTCTGTGATAATAGGTATAGTAAAAAGATTTTTGGATGTTGTTTGATGGAGTTTTATGCATGTGTGATTAAGAAAAGGAAGATACGAGGAAAGGGACCAAATTAATATTTAAAAAAAATTATATAAAAAAAAAAATTGAAGTAGTTTAACGCGCCTTGATATTTATGGGCTGTTTTAAAGGAAAGACTGAAGATGTACAATAGTTATGTCTCTCATCAGAATGTCCATTGCGCATGTGCACTCGGTTAACGCGCTTTTGACTATTAACGCGCGTCTTACTTTAAAAAAAAAAATCAGGTTCGATTCTCGCATAGTTTGTGTAATATTAAAGTTTTGAAATTGTGGAGTATATAGTTATGAAATTGTGGTTATATCTTCATTCATGTGGATATTTATTCAATCAAATATGTGGATATTTATTTGGATTTTTATTTCTTATTCTTCATGTGGATTTTTACTTCATTCATTATGGTGGGAATTATATGTTTATGAAATTGTGGTTATTAGTTATTCATTGGGATGTTTATTCAATCATATATTGTAGTATTTGTTCATTAATTGTGGTTTTTACTTCATTCTTTTCATTGTGGATTTTTACTTCATTTATCACTTGGATTACTATTGTTTAAAATTGTGAATTAATATATGAAATTGGTGGTTATATGTTATGAATTTCTGGGTTATAAAAATGCTATTGCCCGGGAATCGAACTGTTTTTTCTTTAAGTGAGACGGCGTTTTTTTAACCAAAACGGCGCGTTTTGCAACCGTATGACCTTGTAAGGTGCATTCAGTTGCACAGCATAATTTGCGAGAAATTGAAGCGTCTTTCAGATGATGGGCTCAGCAAATCATCCATATATGGAACTCGATCGGCTTCAGCTATATATTATTCTATACACTAACCAAAGGCCAGGTGCTAATCCATTTCATTATATTCCATGGTCTCATTCAATTCATATATGCTTACATTCCAAATTAAACTGTGCTAATGTAGTAAAGGTTACAGGCCGGGAGCTAGGAAATTATATATGGGTTTCAAAGAACATACATTTTGATATTTAGGACGGGATGGAACTGAAACTTTGTCATCACTTTCGGGCTTTATCTACTTGGAGGGAAACAAGGAACTTCTTGAGAACTGTTGTAGACACAAGTCGCTCCAGGTGAACAGGTGGCCTGCCTTCCTTATACTTCAAATGTTGTCTTGCTTCCTAGTTCTGTCATCATATACAGCAGAAGTTTAGTTTATATACACACATTATTTAGCATATTTCTGCAGTATATAGATATAATGTTCAGAAAACTTACTCTTTCATAGCTTTAGCTAGCTCGACCTTGAAATCTGATCATTCTCACCCAAGAAGATGTATTCTCTGTGAAAGAAAACCAAAATGCATCAATCAAGATATATTGGACAATTTTTCCCTTTTCTGATCTCCAGTATCTTTATGAGAAGTTTATTGAATACAATACGTTCAGTTCTCATCAGGGACATGTTGGGTAAATTAAAGTTACTGGGGAAAGTGAGTGGCAGTATCGACATCATCGTTGTTGCTAACGATCAACCCTTCCAGCAGTTCACCTCTTTCTTTTCTGTTGCTGAACATTACCTGTCATCATCATCAGTAGATGTTTAGCTCTTTTTATTTGTCAAAATTAAACTACTCAGATAGATAATTAAGTTGATAGTTTGTTGGATAGTTGATGTGTCCATTGACCAATGAAATGCATATAAAAGTGATGGTCAAATTGGTGGATATGAATCACAATTTGGTCTCCCACAACTGATCACAACAAGTAGGTTTGGTTGGTTGAACAACTAACTATAGTCTCAAAATACTCCGTAATACAATAGTTTAACTTTTATTATCAGCATTCCATCGAGAAAAAGTCGTGTGTGTGTGTGTGTGTGTTGTGTGTGTGTGTGTGTGTGTGTGTGTGTGTGTGTGTGTGTGTGTGTGTGTGTGTGTGTGAACATATAGAGTTAATTCCATTTTTGGTCCTGATTTATAGGTAACAATTCACTTTTAATTTTTTTTTATTAGAACATCTTTATTTGGTTCTAGTTTTATTGTGACATGAAATTTTTTAGTTCTCTACCAACAAAATCGTTGAAATACTGTTAATACAAAGACATTTCAGTATTTTTTTATACAAAGTATGTTGAACGTTATTTTTTTATGTTTATTTTTTGAAAATATCCATAATTGAAAACCGAAATGTACTTGTATTTAACGATATTTAAACTATTTTATCGATAAATGACCAATATCGTTATGCCACAATAATACTAAGACTAAAAAGTTGATGTTCTAATAAAAAAATGATTAAAATCGACTGGTACATATAAATTTAGGACAAAAATTGAATTAAGTCAAACACAAAACATGGAAGATTTCTTGCTTATTGCTAAGGAATAAGTTGAGTTAATTAATCAAATTTAAATATGAATTGGAGAAGGAAGAAGTGAGTTTGCAGGATTGCATGCATGGCAACTATAATACAAACGAAAATGGCATTTCAATATATATGTGTATATATGAGTATATAAAGAAAAGATGGAAATTAATCTAAATAAATAACTATAATTCACTACTTGAAGGAAGTCTTGGTGGAGGCGATTAGGGAACCAGTACTTCTTGTAAGCAGCAACCTTAAGAAGCCCCTTTAAACCCTTAACAGATGTCGGCAACAACAGCTCCGATGAATTGGAGAATCCTAGGCTGTGAAGCGTGGCGGCGCTGATCGAATCCGTCATCGCCAATATCGAACCGGAAATCACCATCGCCTCCACCAGCTTCGGGAACATCTCCGCCATCTTAAACGCACCATACCGCCGTAACTAAACCCAACCACCGTGCACCTGTAAACTCCGGCAGGAACTCATCAGGAAAAAGTATGTCTTTAACATTGATATATAGCAGTTAATATATATAATACCTTTCCACCCCGAGCCTCCTGAGCCCCTCCGCGACGCACGCCGCCTGGAAAGTCGGCGACCGGTCCTTGGCTATCGGTGATGGAGCCGCCGAAGAAGAGGAGGTCCGGCACGTACACGGAAAACTTGTTCGTCAAGGCACCCACCTGGAACTGCCACGTGACGATGCCCTCGCCGGCGAAGCCGTGGATGAGCACCACCGCGGGCTTGTTGGCTTGTGTTTCACGGTCTCGTACTTGTTGTTGTGGTGACACCGCCGGCGCCGGCGGAGTGGGAGTGGTGTGCTTCTTGTGTTTCTTTGGCTTTTTTATGGTCTCCTTAGGGACCCAGAAGTTCATGACCGTGCCGGGCTCGATCTCAAAGGCGTGAGGTCTAATTCCTGCCATTTTTCATCAACCCATGCAACAGTGGCTTCTGAGCTTCCACCAAGTTCACCATTTTTCCGGCTATGCTGTTGTCTCTGATCTGGCCGGGGACTCAAATGAGGGATTCTTGAAGGCAATTCAAGCAGTTTTTGGGAAGTGAAGGTTGGTGACAAGTGGTTAATTTTTGTGGGGAAGAAGATGAGTGATTAGATCAGATCTCATCTCACACATATATATTACTTTTAATAACTTTAGTGTGCATGCCTGCATGGTGTATGTAATACATTGAGTATGCATGTGATAGATTTTCAATTGTATTCACATTAAATAAACATAATAAGATTATTTTCAGAAAACATTTTCTTTCCCTGTGTTTTTGTATTCTCAAAAACTATCTGCTGTGTTTTTGGTTCACCACTACTAGAAATTATTGAATTTACGACCACCTGAAAATGATTTTAAATCAAGTTGAAAGTAAAAAGTGGTCGGAAATAGCAACAATGGTTTTTCCGGATGCCAAAAGTGGTCGGAACAAGACTTTACTTGTGGTCGGAAATTTCAGAATTTACAGTAGTGTCATTTTCTAAAAATATTAGAATTGTATAATTAAACATTTAAATATTTTATTTGGTATAAAAAAAAATATTTAAAATCAATATTATTTATCAAAAAAAAAAAAAATGGTTTGCCCTCGGAAACCGGCAGAAATCATGTTTTGAGTGTTGGCGGAAAATGACTTCTGCCAAATTTTGGTGGAAGACATTCTCCGCCAAAATGCTTACATTTTCTTCCGTCTATGGAAAAATATTTTCTATTAACTGGATTTTCCTATTACATCCAACATTGAAAATTCGGAAAATATTTTTTCAAAAGTCATTTTTCAGGTTTCCAAACAGACCCTAAGATTGTGACATTCTAAGCTAAGATATGACATCTAAAAATTTGATAAAATATATTTCTAATAAATTATTTCATTCAATACACAAGTAATACATCAGTAACACAATCAAATTCAAATAATTAAAATGAAGTTCGAGTACTTGTTTTTCCATTCAATAAAGATATAAAATCATTAAGATTATATAGCAGTTGAACGCCGAAAACACAACGGCAAGCAGACAACGACACGTACAATGAGGCCATTACAGGGCATTTGGTTGGAGTGGAGGGGGGAATTATGTGGGAAGGGGAATTGTAATTTCATGGGAGTTGAATTACTGGGAATAAAGTGGGAATGTGAACGATTCGGAGTCTGTTGGTTGACGAGGAATAGAATTACTGGAATTCACATTCCAATGTTCTGGTATACATGGGAATTGAAAGGGGAAAAGTAGTATAAAGGGCAAAAATGTCCATTATTTGTTAGACATTAATTTGTAAGTAAAACAAGGAAAGCGGTAATTCTTTGAGGCTCTTATCAATGTCTTTTTTCCCGAGGGAATTTAAATAGCCAGGGGGGGCCATAGACGTCCTTTAGATTCCCATCGAAAAATGGGGAATCTGCAATGTCCATGGGAATTTGCAGATCCCTCCAAACCAAACTGCGGAATTTAAAGTTGGCTTTGCGGAGATTAGGTGGAATTGAGAGTGGGAAGGAATTAAAATCCCTCCAACCAAACGTGCTGTGTGGTTAACTGTATTAGATAACTAATGTTGGGAGAAGTACGAGTTGGGGGCTACTACCCGAGCTATAACAGTTGATTGGGTTTCGTCTTGGGTTTAAAAATCCAAAAAAGAAGCCCAAAGTTTTAAGTTTCGACCTCTCCCGAGTGATAGAGTGACACTATTTATCTTCATGTTATCTTTACCAAAACTCCGGCTAGAACAGTTGCGAGTTCCGTCACCACCACAAAAAAAATGTTGGTTACAACAAGCGTTAACCTGCAGGGGGCTTATTGCTTACTAGCATGTCAGTTCTATATGGTTGGGATGTGTCTTGCACTAAATCTCTTTTCACTTGCCTTTGTTGGTCAGGCTTACAGTTGGCAAAAAGAAACATTATTATTGTGCATCATCTACGTTAAACAAGGTGAAGGTTGTCGAGTTCTGATCAACCACACGTGCCTAATCACCCGTCCATTATTGGAATTCTTGCATGCAGTTTGCAGTGTTTAAGAATGATGAAATTGAAAGATGGACGTATTAAGAGTTGTGCTTCAACTATTTGCTTTAACTTATAGGAAGAAGCCTAGGCAGATTTTGTTAGAGCTTTGCGTGAGCCTACGCTAGTCCTGCTGCGTTCCCAGCGAGTTGGTGATGGCTTCGCTGCAAAGATTGGCTTTAATTTGTGGGCCAAAACGACACAAAACTGTTCAAGTTCTTGATAAAATAATGCTTAAGCTTTACACAAATTTAGTTGGCAGTATGGTCGTACAACTTTTGGTGTGGGACATAAGGAGCATACGGCAAGAAGTGTATATCACGACCAGTCAAATTGCGCGATCCATGAATCCGCAAACTTCATAAAAACTAATTTCTGTAAGTTCACCAAAAATATTAGTTCTAAAAGATACTACGCCAAGTTCGCATAAAAAATGGAGTTATTAGGGAGAAGCCTTTTAAACTCTATGTCCCCATAGTTAGCTCATTGGGTGTCAAAGCACGGTAAAAATGTATGAAGACCGCCTCTTTTTAAAACACCAACTATGAATGTTTAGTTCATCATCAACACGTTTCTGTAACAACTTATTGCCCAAAATGTTTAAATTTCTGAGCTTCATTGGAGGCTGTTATTGGCGTCTTGTGCTTCAGTATGGGGTCGAGAAATTTAAGGTATATCTTATATTATTTTTATTGTAATAGAGTCTTTCTATTATAGTTATCTATATTCAAATTTTGTGTACCCGCGATTATTATCAACGGGCATGTTCGATAGTGTCAGGAGTGATCTTCTCCTATTCATATTTGGGCTGTTCCCATTCTTTTCTCATCTGTTTTTCGTTCTAATTAAACTCTTGCTTTGTCAATATGATATTTAAGATAATTTATTAATACTTTTCTTCTATTCTATTTACTGTGAAAGCAAGGATCACAGATTTTGAGAAAATAAAGAACTATATCTCCTATCACCCACCTTGACTCAGAAAGCAGTAGGACCATGCATTCCGACTATTATTAATGACGGCGCGTATTATCCATATTAACTCATTTATTGGATGAGTGGGCGGAAACACACCTCTATACGTACAGCCAAAGAGTGTTAAATACTGAGCGAGACCGACTTTATTCAGTCCTTATATTTGCGTAAACACATGATCCGTCAATGCCGATACCCATTTGTCTAGGACGCCAAGCCCTTGTTACCAACTACGCCAATATGTACGTGTATAGTAGTACACAATATACTATAAACTTTATTTCACATTCTCTGATAATGTGTATAATAGTCAGCTTACACTTGAAGTTTCCCTGGGCCAGGATGCCTGACTTACTGACCCTTAAGCCTCCGTGCAACCCTATAATAACCACGTAGTTTTATTTCCGACCGTTACTTTGTTTCATTTCGATATGTTCTTATGTCATATTTATATGTATTTAGTATAATGTATATTATATGATATCTCTATTAACATATGTTATTGATTCTATTTGATTTCGGACAAACCAAAAAAGGAAAAGAAGAACACATAAAATGGACGGTAGCGTTAAAGAGTAGTAATAAGTAGATATAATTTTAATTAGACAGTCTTAATTATTGTATCTTAATGTGTACTCTCACTACTTGCATTTTAAGGTAGCTCGAACTGGTTCACAGTAGGGTGAATATTTTATTATATTTATCCAGGATTCGAGTGGGATATATGTAAGGAATGATAATAAGAAGTTTTAAGAGTACAAAAATGAAAGTACACATTGATATGTTCTTCCCTTGTTCTTATTACAGAATACACACAGTTTTAGTATTGTTCATCACCGCGGCACCAGACTTCAAACAAATTGCAATGTAAGCAATCACACCAGCCTCGAGCGGAGACGATCATATCTTAGATTGATATGAAGAATATATATAATGGGATCAACTGATCAAGTCCAATCTTCTTCGGAGCATGAACCTTGAGACCATGTTTCATGGTAGAGAATTAGCTGGGAGACATTAGGAGATAGCACATGGGTTTTTGCGGCCGGCGCGTTATCATGATTCTTAGTTTATGGATAATCGGCCGGTCCTATCGGCTTTCATCTTTGGTTATAATCGCTCACTTCTTTTGCCTCAGATCAAGTCTCGCCGGTGGTTTGAAGCGCCAAGGTAATCGTTGTACGACGGCTTCGTATGGCTTTTCATCGCTGCCACTTTCCCCATTTTAATCCATCTCTCGCGCTTGAACTCCTTCGCGTCTTCTCCCCCATATGAACTTCTATTCCCCCATGGGCGTACAAGGAAAACATATAACTTCTTTTTTCTTTTCGCTGGGAGAATGTCTGTCGGACGGGCCGATTTGTGTTGGGAATGGACGGTGTTTTATATCTCTTATATCGTATTCGAGAGGCGGCGTGGAGGTGGTAGACGAGGTTTTTCAGCTCTTCTGCTTGAAAAGCCGGAATTTTCTGGGGGTCTTCACCGGAGTTATTCACGCGGGTCAAAAGTTCGTCTTTCTTATGTTCTTCTTCTCCACCTCCGGGTGGTGGAAACCAGCAGGTATGAACCACGTAAGGCGGACTCCTTTGGGTTGGGTCGGCGGCCGGCTATTCTATCTGTTCTATTTATCGTGTCTCTTATAAACTTTCTCTGAATGCCCCCATCGTTGTTCGCCCTCGTGTTGTTACATGTACGACGTTAAATATATTCTGTGTTGTCTCTGTCTGTATTGTATTCGTATGTATTTTTGGTTTATTGTGGGGTGAGGATAGTTCCTGCGTTCAGTTGATATTACTTGCCGATAACTTGGTCGAGAACCTCGCAAGCTCGGCTCAATTTTTTCTCCGGCCCGATTCCCAGCCACTGCTGAAGCTTCCAGAGGCTCTCCGGGAGCAAATGCCGGATGAACAGAACTTCCTCGGCGTCATCCATGGCTTTCGAGAACGGAACGTCGGGGAAATCCACGGACAAACATCCTGGGTCGTAGCCCGTAACAAGCGTGCATGTCGTGTCAAACGTAAACCGCTGGAAAACATCCTGCAAATCCACAACGCCGCCGCGCTCCCCCGCCGCGAATTCAAGAACCGGGATCAGCCCTTTCTCCACCTTATTCCAGCTTGTCCTCACCAAATACCTGTGAAACCTGTACAAAATTGAAGTATATATAGGCCCGTTTGGTAAAATAGTTAGCATGTCAATTTTGACTTATTTAACCACTAACTTTTTTAACAACTTATTGCTCTAAAATGTTAAATTTCAAAAAGTTACTTTTTCAATCAATTTTTTGAGAAAGTCATTTTGTATGTAATCAGCTAATAGCTAATTTACAAAAACATTTTTTTCTGCAATCAGCCAATACTATTGACTAGTCAAACCTACTAACACCCATTTATCAAACACCTCCATAAACTTTCAGAACATAACAGATATGAGTTGAAACTGATGTTGCAACAACTATTATAGCAGACAATTAACAATTAATTATTATAATAGATACAGGACAGAAATCAAACCTCTGGTGAATGATCAAAGCCCTGGCAAGCTTTCTCTGGTTCTTCCACAGATCCAAATCGGAATTGAAAATCCCATCACCCAACACATCAAAGATCTTCTTGAACTCTTTCCCCTTTGGGAAATTCTCGAAATTTCCAGACATTATATGGTGAACATTTGAAGGATCCACCGTGACAAGAATGTCCAGGTTGGTAAACCATGGGCCTTTGAGCAAGAAAGTGCCGCCATGCAGGGACAAAACCGCCGCACACCGGTCGTGAATCTTGTGAACATGCAAGAAAATGCTCGGTAACATCCCAAGCAATGGCACCTTTAATGGTCGCCTATATCCGTCTCGCAAAATATCCAAATTCCAAGGCAAAAAAATGCCACAAAAATTTCAAAATAGTCTATGGAGGCCATGGCAGAAATGATTGAAGTTGTCCTTGAAGTTTTTTCTAGCTTCATGCACACTTATAAAAAGAGGTTGGAGTTTTGTCTGCAATATGAACACATGAAGCAAAGAAACATGCAGGAGTCTAAGTACTTTGATACTTATTTATATAGGATAAATAGACTGATTATTCACTTTAATTAAATTAATTAATTGATACGTATTGAATAAGTTTGCAATATAATGTTTTTATTAGGATTTATGGCATGGTGATCCAATTTAGTCAAATGAGCACTGTTGAAGATTTGAAGAGTTGAAGCATATATATGCTTACATATATATATTTTGGTAAAGTCATATGCTACACTTATCACATCAGTTATGCAAAATTTATTTATTACTTGTCTATTCATTAATTGTTATACATTACTTGTGAACATTACAAGTGTTTGAGAGTTTTTTTTTTTTTTTTTTTTTAATCATGAAGATTTGAAGAACAAACACAATCAAATGAGAGATAATTTGAAAAGATGTCTTTCAAAATGTTTATAAAGAAAAATTTATGCAACATTTTTAAAATATGAAAATATGTTGTGACCCGTTGTAAAATAAACACTTTGGTTGGTCCTATTTGGTAATATAGTTAGCTTATCAGTCAATTTTAACTTGTTTGACCATTATTAGCTGTTTGAATTGGTTAAACAGACAATATGATGAGTATTTGATTAATTAGTTGTTTGTAATAGCTTATAGTTCAAAAACGCTAAAATTTAAAAAGTTGCTCAAAACAGTTTTTTGATAAATTTATTTTGCATGTAATCCGCTATCAACTAACAGCTAATTTACCAAATATCTTTCTACAATTAGCTATTGTTATCAACTAGTCAAACTCACTAACTCAATCAGCTAACAGCTATTTACCAAACATCCCCTTTTGTTGATAAGAATTTTCATGTTTGAATTTGTATATGTTATAAAATTATATTAATTAAATTGACATCACTAATTTTAAAATTGGACTACGCCCTAAACATAAAATAAATAAAACACTGTAAGCATGTGTGTTCATCATTATATATAAGAAGTTGTTTGAGGAGAAAACTAAAGCACACAATCTTCGTCGTCCACCTAATCAAATTTAATGGTTCTAAAGCAATGATGGAAGAAAATTGTGATGAACTTTTGATATTATTCTCGATTTTAGAAGTACATTTTTCAATAATATACAATGCACTTTCTAGCTAATTCTATACATGTATTTTGGCTAGGTTTAAAGTGTAATGCAATTATGGTTATACTTTTACAGTTGATAGTTTAGTTTTTTATTTGGTTAAGTGTTTCACTTTTAATTTTAGGGTTTATCCAAAAAATATATATATAGTTGTCACTTTCTTTATGAATTATGAATTGGTGCAATTGATTTACGTGTAGAAGTTCAATTATATTAAAGTAGGCAAGGTGTCTATAATACTAGCTTTCTTCTAAAGTGCCATATCTTAGTAACAATATTCAACTTGGCTTCTTGCATTTATATAAATCAATTAATTGGTAGTTGGTAGATATATAATACATGACATAATAACAATTGAAGGGTGTTATTGGAGATTTTTTTAGTTTAATAGCTTAATTGTTATTTCGCTCATATTCAATGTCATATTTGACGCTTATCACGAAATTTGATCACTACAACCCTCTAATTGCCACTATATATGATTTAATAAATAAATAAATATAAACATTATGTACCATATGTTGATGTGATATCATGAATATACCTAAAATTTACTCATTAAAATAAATAATTTAATTTGTCAATTTATTATTGGTTCAGACATACACTAACATGGTATCCTATCCAAGTATACCTAATCTTATCTCACCATATAGTTGGTCTTTATTTTTTAGATTTCAAAATATTAGAAAACATAAGGGGATATTGTATTGTAGTGCCATGCATATTTTGAAGTAGATTGGGATAGTGTGTCAAATACAAATATGTTATAGACTTCCAAATATAAGAAAACATAAAAGGATATTATCTTGTACTATATGATGTCTAATGCACATTTTATTTATATATATTTTATATTTTGATAAAATATTGTTGGGTGAAGGGTGGTAAAAGACTAAATCCATTAATTGATGGCTAGAGGATTGTTGGGCGGAGGCCGGGTGAAGGGCCAAGTGCAGTACCATGTCTATCGAAAATGTGATGGCGCTCTATAAGAAAATAGAGTTGATCCTTTGACTGGCAGGTGCTGGGAGGGAAAATTGTTGCACGAATCGGAGGCCGATGATGAAGGGCCTAGTCCAATAACACCTACTTGCCCTCTCGAAAATGTGATGGTGGTCTCCCCCACTTGTATTTTGTTGCAAATTTAGCCCCAATGCTAAAATTTAGAAACAAAATTAGTAGTTTATTCATCTCATTTTATGTGTCTAGTTCAGTTAATAAGACTTAATTAAAGTTATTTACAATTTAATTTTATACTATGTAATTTAATTTAGTATTAGTATATATAAATTTATATATTTAGAACTAGATGAAAAGTATTATTAAAACAAAAAAAATATATAAGAAAATGTTAAAGAAAATAACTAAAGAGAGCTGATCTGAGTTAAATTGACAAGTAAAGATGACAAATAAAATGGTACAAATGGATAATAGAAAAATGGAGTATATAATTAAATATTTTGGTTGACTATTTGTCCTCTATTTGAAATTTAAAAGAAAAAAGTCATTTTCTAAAAAATTATTTATTAGATTATTGGACTTTGAATACTATACGTCGCCAATATGTGAAGCTTTATAACATCTGCAAATTATGCATATATCAAATTGTGTTGAGATATCTACTCCATTTCATTTCATTTTCTTGTCATTTTATTATTTCGCAGATTCATTTCTTGCCATAATCAGCTCTTCTTGCCTCAAAAATCTTAACTAATGACTTTTCAATATTAAGCATAATATATATAATAATAAATGTGCAGTCTAACTATTGAATAAGATTTTTGATTAAAACTCTACAAGTCTTTCAATTCAATATTGAAATCCAATCAAATCTTTGCATCACTCGATAAAAGAGATTATGTGTCCACATATTGCTTAACCCATTAAAAAGTAATCGACATGCCCGCATACGTAAGGATGTGTGTTAAGCATAATACATATAACTAATAAACATGCATTGTAACTATAAGGATCAAGCGCTTACTACTATGCCAAATGTTATAGCTAGTAGCCAATGCACAATTTTATTTATTTATATTTGTACGTGTAGCAGTCAACGTCATGTTTCAATGGCAGGATGCTAGACTCGACTCTCTGAGCCGCTCAACAATCCCTCCCAAGTCCCAGCACTTGCAAGCCTCAACTACACAACATCCTTTCAATAGGATTTGCCTCAATTGCACAACATGCTACTCGGATACCAAGTGTCGAGATCAAGCACTTATCATTATGTCAAAAGCTATAGCTAATAATGATGAAAGCGCGACTTTATTTTCTTATACTTGCATAACAGTCAGTGTTGTGTTTCGATGGTAAGATGCTAGATAGACTCAACTTTATGAGTCGCCACCTAGCAACAACTAAAAATCACAAGTGATGAGATAAAAAGCCCTCTATTTCAAGAAAAAACATATGCGATCATACGAATACTTCAAATTGTTAAGCCAATATGTGGCTAGTTGTATTTGGTTGTAACTTGTTGCTATCTTCACTCCTCTATGTACTATATATAGGTAGTGCTTTACATCAATAAACACAAGAGTTCATTTCCTAACACAAATAGATATCAATTTTAGACCTAAAATAATTTTAATTTGCATCCTTATAGTTTAAACGTTTCTTGTGAAATTATAGATGAAAATGATTAGTGTGTTCCATTTTTAAAATTGGTAAACCGTCTCGGAGTAGGAGTGAAGTGAATCGTCATTAAAATAATGAATTGAAAACATCTTAGTATTCGTATTAGTTGCAGTGTCTCTTTCTCGACAACTATTTAATTGTTTTGTATATCATTATTAACACGGTAAACGTATTAGGTAAAAGTGTTAAATATATCATCTTGTTATTAAAACGTAATCTTTTATTACTTATTATAATTTTTAATGTAATAATAAACATTTTATTTACTTGCAGTTACAAACTAAAACAAGTATTAGAAGGAGATTGTTAGGTGAAGGTATGGATGATAGGTGGTAAACAGTTAATCAAACAAGTAGGAAAAAAAAAAAAAAAAAGTAAATGGATTATTTGATTTAATTTATGTAGCCTCATTTTAAAAAATTAGTATTACATATGCCACATGCATGGTGAATTGCTTATTGCATACGTCTGCTGAAAAAATGAAGATAGCGTGAAAGCTTAAGATGCATAAACGGTAACTTGAGATACGATACTATTACAAAAGCAAAAACTTTTTTATTTTTAAAAAGAAACATAGTGATGCGTTCCTAATTCATAAAATTCTCGAAAAGTAAAAAGAAAAAAAAAACAATTTTACATTTACCTATCAGGTTGTGGTTTCTAATATAGTTACCTTTATGTCGTGGTTCCTAATATAGTTTACCTCTCAAATCATGGTTGCATCCCCGTCATCCCAAAAAAAAATGTAGAATTGATTTAATTTACATAGCCTCATTTTTTACCCAATGCACATAATGATTACAAATTTTCTTTACCACCCAAAAAAAAAAAAACCATCAAATCCTCTTGACCTTAATTCTAGAAGCATCCAGCGGATAATGTAAATGATTTATCAAAAACTTTCGACACAATTACACAAATTAAATAAGATTATCTATCTGCCAAAGACCTTGTGGTCAAGCGGCATGAAGTGACTCTCCCAAGTGGGAGGTCATGGTTTGAGCCTCAGTGGAGACGGTATTGACTCGTTGGGTTTCAGTAGGTTGAGAAAGTATATGAACAGACCCTACAATGTAACAGGGTCAATAGTATTCAAAAAAAAAAATAAGATTATCTATCTTGTATATATAAGTACATACACGCCAGTATTAGCAATGCTTAGGTAAGTTCATTTAAAGAAACCGAAATATAGAGAAGCGAAGTAAGTACGAAACTTAGGTTTATTTGTTGTGGATATAATAAGACCTATCCTAACCTGCTCATGCGTTTTGGGACACTTTAATCCGAAAATGACGAACATTGTTCCCTTCTTCATTAAGGTGTGATTAGTTGGTTGATGGTACTACTCACTCCTTTTTTACTCTTTTCATGTTACCACCACGCAAGGTCTTTTACTCTTTTTGCATATCATATGTAATATTTTTCAAAAAATATATATAATACTTCTTTATAATCTTATTGAAAAATATTTTATGTTAATATTTTGCGTATTGGATGTGTTTATTATCAAAATATCTTTATTATATGTTCAGAAAAAAAAAAAATCTTTTTGAATATCTTGGTTGTAATCCTTTCCTAGTTTGATTATGGTAACTTGGTTGTTCATATGGAAAGGGGGGATATATACTGAATGTATTAGGGTTATAGTGTTATATATATGGATGATATATGGGTGATGGCCACGGAAGAGAAGTGTGGAGCGTACAAAGAATACATTCAGAATTGGTGCAGAAACGTGATTCAAAAGATGTGCTTTATCAATGGGACTATAGTCTGTCCTTGAGGTTTGATTTACATGAATTGATCAGACGGGAGTCTTGGGTAACTGGTGTTGCAACTTTTTCAAGGCAAAAGGGATTCTGCGTCATGAGGGTCTCATGATCATTAATTTTTAGCGGTACTCTTGAACCGTGTCACTGTCAATAGATGTTGGGGAGGTGATCGTATTGTGTAAATTTTTATGTCATTGTATTTAAATTTGCTTAGTAAATTGATCTCGATTTGGGCTGGTACCCCGGGATTTAACCACGTTAACTCTTGGTGTCATCCTGCTTTTTATTTTATCTATTGTTCAACTGCTACGTAGTATAAATATTTAGAATCAGGACCACAGTCCCTCAATCATGTGTGTACCAGTTAATCTACCTCTTCACAAGTTGTGTGCACTGAGTTAAAATTTCATTTTATATTTTTGAAAATAGATATTAAAATTGTCACCAAACTACGCACAAAAATACAATTAAGTCACCCATGCCAACTCAAAGAAAAGTGCAATTAGGTTTCTGATTATCCAAAATTATGTAATTCAAACAAATTTACGTGTTCTTCAAATCATTGTTGATGCGGCGATCATCCTATTCAAAAACATTAAAAGAACCATCATCATTTTAAATTCAACCTTGTCAAAACTCGAAATAAACATGACGTAGAACACTAGTTCATCGATCTGCCGTCTGCTTGCAACATTCAAATCTAACCAAATAATTTGTTCAAATATTAAAAACAAGTTAATTGTCAAGGACCTTGTGGTCCAATGACACTAAAAGTGTGTTTGGTTCGGACATGGAAATCGGAGTCAATCGGAATAAGTATCAAATACTTGGTAATGGTAATGGGTTTTGGTGAAAGTATTTTGCATGTTTGGTAGTACGGTGAAACATGAATTATTTTTAATATTGTTGTTTAATTATGTATGATCTAAAAACCTAAAATAAAGGAATGAGTTTTTTCATTAATACGGTATTCCAAACTCATAATAATGCTCTAAAAACTTGTTAACTAAACAATAAAAATAACTTTTATACCCATTTTTAAATCCTAAACCTGTCAACCAAACACACCCTAAGTTGCTCCCTCATAGAAAAAGTTGTCCCATTTAAATTTTTGACCATAAACATTTATAATAGAGAAGCAGGTGAGATGGTATGGTAATCAACTAATCGGGTCTCTTTATGGTAATTAGGTAATATAGGTAAGATGGAATGATTAATGGGATTGAGATGGTAATTTCGGAATGAGGAGTTGATTGAGGCTGACTAGGTTTTCCATAATTGCAAGATCACCATTTATTGTCTTCCATTAATGTATATTAATTATCTTTCAATGACTTTCACCGAGCTAGCTCTATAGACTTGATCGTCATATGTCAATTGTTATACCATGGACCACCATCCATCTTGTAAAGTAAATCTGAGTCTAAATTTGAGTCTAAAATACAAAAATTACATATTGAATGTTAATAATTTATATACTAAATGTTGACAATTCACTTTTGACAAAATTGTGAACATTCAGTATGTAAATTGTAAACATTCAGTATTTAAATTTTGTATTTCTGATCTGAGTCCACTGAACAATTTTCTATTATATGTCAATAGTTATGCTGTGGAACCGTGTTCACCATGCGCATGGTGAACACGAGATATATCCATAATTTATAAGCTGTAGATTCATAATTTCTATACTGTAGATTCATAACATCTATACTGTAGATTCATAATTTCTATATTGTAGATTCATAATTTCTATACTGCGAACACGAAATAATGCGATTGCGAAGAGAGAAACGTCGTTAACAACAAATAAATAAAAAAAAAACATAATTATGAATCTATGCATAGAAATTATGGATCTACCTTTGTGTTTACCATGCGCATGGTGAACATGTTTCCACAACATAATTTGCGACCTATGTCTTTTGGGCCAATTGGGCCTATATTATCACCTACCAAATTTTTTATAAAATATCTCAAGCCCAACAATTCTCTATACAACAGTGCTTATACCCAATTGTTATACCATGGACCAGGGTTCATATTGCATTGTGAACTCTGGTCCAAAAATCAAATGTTTACAAACGCATAAACTATTAATTGTAATTACATACGCATAATATGATAACTACAAATACATAAACTGTTAACTCCATATACATAATATGTTAACTGCAGACACATAATAAGTTAATAACACACAAACATTATGTATCTGCAGTTAACATATTCTGGACATGCAATTAGTAGTTTATGTGTCAGTAATTACCATATTATGCGTCTGTAATTACTATGTAATGTGCCTTCAATTTGTTTACATGTACGGAAACGATTAACTACAAGTACTGAATCTAAAAATTATTTTTAAATCAGGACCCACAATGTAATATAGACTCTAATCCGTGATATATTTGCCGCTTATACCATGAACAAAGATTCGCATAATAAAATAGATTCATGATGCAAATTTATTTTAATGTTTTACATGTTATTTTTGGAATGATGTTATTTTTAGTCTACTATAGTGTCATTTTGATTTTATTAATATACTAAAAATGAATGTATATTATATATAATAAACTTACTAAAAACAAACCTACATTACAATTTACAAATGAATATGTAAGGTGAACAGCAAGTGCATTATTTCATGCACCCCATTTGCATTATCAAATTTGATAAGTTGTTTAATTTATTATAATACATTTTTAAAATAATAATGCCAATAAAATTAAAGAATCTCAAACTTTTCTCCAACACAGAAATCCGTTTGTTTTAAGTGGCAATGATCAGAAGAGAATCGAATCGAAACGGTCGAGTATTGCCGTTGTCGGTTCCTGTGACGGTCAAAACCTACGTCGCAGGTTAAGCATAGCCTATATCTACTTTTAGCTTCTTGTCCCTTCTTGTCTCAATTCATACCTGGAAAAAGTGAAAAAGCAAATTCGTACATGGAAAACAATAAATTGAGAATGGATTAGGTATTTTTGGACTAACATTTTAGTTTTACCCACTTTTAACTAAATCATCCCAAATTGTGAGAAGTATAGTTCTACCCATTTATGTACAATCCTAACTGAAGTTGGTCAAATAATTAAATATTTTAAATTTAATTTAGCCTTCTTTAATTATTGATGGTTAATAAGAGAATGTTATAACATTAGGTGAATTTCGTTTTGTAACTCTAGTCGGTAAACAACCGTAAGAAGATAAATCAACTTATCCCAAATGCTTTGTCCCGTCGAGGTGTGAGGCCCTTAGGGTTGGGGTCCAGCCTTTTGAAATAAGATAAATCAACTTAAGTTGCTCAATTAAGAAGGCGACTCCAGAAGTAGTCAAATTTAGAATCTTGGTTATAGCACTTTGGGTTAATCTTAAAGTCTTTGCATAAAATTAGTCTCGAAATTCTAACCAATAAAATATTATAAATAAATTAGGTTGAATCTCCAAACTCCAATAGCTTTTATATTCCGACCTGACAAAGTATATGAGAAGATTTAAATCATGGTAACTCAGCTGAAGAGGCTAGAACTTTGAAATTGATTCCTGATTGCCCAGGTTTAATGCGTTCCGACAACGTACGAAAATGTGAAACATAAAACATTAAAGTGATCATATCGATGCTACAACTGGTATATATACTACGGAGTATATATATATTTATATATATTATCATCATCTTCAAAGTGAAAAGTTAAAGCCCTATTAAGCTACTTAACTAATTGCTTCTTGATCTTGACCCACTAAAAAGAAGAAAAGGCAGACAACATAGAATTAACTCATTTTCACTCAATCTATGAAACACAGAGACCAAAAAGAATAAACCAAACAGCTGGAGAAAAAGATGATTCCCATAATGAGGTAGCCATGTATGCTTCTTCGATCGGCACGCAGGCTGAGCTGCAGCTTTAATTTGATTTGTAATTTTCTTTTTTCACCTGGTAAAGTCGTGAACTAAGCTGGGCCGATCGGCGACGTTGAGGCGCCAGGAGAGGAAGGAAATGCCGCCGGCGCCGGCGTCGGAATCGCGGTGGTCGTCTTCCTCGATGAACCTAAACTCGTTGCCGTAGGCTGAAGGGTAGCAGGAGACCTTCTGTGGGCCTGTGAGTAGTGTTGATGATGAACCCATGGATTGTTTATCATCATCTGTTGGGAGTCATCCCCGGGCGCCGCCGTTTGCGGTGGCCGCCGCCGCACTGGCCCTCCATCTCCTCTTTCTTGTAGCGAATTCCACACGCATTGCAAAGTGACTGCGTATATATTATATTGCAAATACATATAAGTACATAAAAGATTAAAACAATGTGCATTTTGGAGCAACCAACTAAGCTCTCGATAATCACACAGTTACAAGTTCGATTTTAACTCTGGTCTTGTATGAAACTCCAATAGTGACTGTGGATTTTCTGGGTACTAAAAAATGTATGCATTTTGAAGAGAATTGAATAAATACCTTGGGCCACGGGGACCGTTTCTCCATAGCGGAGTGGAAGTGGTGTCACAGTTAGCACAGCGGCGAGCGACGTCGGGGGCGGCGGCGGGGCGGCCGGATTTGTGGTTGGCGGTGGATGAAGGCGGTTGTTTGTTGGACTGGAAGATATCCCAGCAAAAGCTGGACTTGCTGCGATGATGATGATCAGCTTTTTCTCGTTCTCAGTGGTGAGACGAGTGGAAGGAGTTCCCAAAGAAAAGCGTACAATCCACAGAAGACGAAGAAGAAGCAAAAGAATACATATTCTGGGCATCTTCATAATCCCATAAGCATTAACCGCCGGCCGTGATTACTGGGCGCCGCAGATGAGAAGAACATGGAGAAAGCAGAAGACGACGACCCATTGCCACTTTGACTGTGATGATGATGATGATGAAACAGACCACATGAACATGTCCCCACCATGTTCCCATGGCAACCGCTGCTGCACCTGCGCATCATGTTTCTCTTTTCTTAACTTCTTCGATAATCACTTCTCGCTTCAGTTCAGTGGTTAAAATAAGAGAAGAAGCTAGTTTGAATGAGAGTGAGGGGCAGGCAATAATAACAATAATATAACGTTTGAATGAGGGTTTTGAATTGGGAAGATGAGAAGATCGAGGTTTGTCTGTTAATATACAACTGGCAAAAACCAGTCAAAACTAGCAGTATCCCATGTTGTCGCCAAATGACAACATCATCACCTTCATTATTTCTTTTTTTTTTTCTTTTGGATTTTTCGCTGCTAGCTAGCTGCTGATTGGGACCAAGAACTGTGTATCGAGAGAGAAAAGAGGGGTGGTTTGTGTATGTGTTTTATGGCAATTGCCAAATGCTCCCCTATTTATAGTAAAACCTGAGTTGTATGTAGTTTGAAGTTTATACTTACAATGTCTTTGATCTACGTACTAGTACACACAATGTCCCAGAAATATCATTAAATATTGCAAAACACTACTTTTTTTTCAATTTTTATGGTAATCCATACATATAGTAATGACTTTCTTATTGCACAGGGAGAATCGGTCTAGTCTCTGTGGTTACCATGATTTATATCCTTTCAAATGCTCTGTTAGGCAGGGGTGTGGGACCCTTAGGGTTGGGGTTCAGTCTTTTGGAAGAATGACTTTGTTATAATGTATCTCAGCTCAACTTACTGAAGTACAATCAGTTAATATTGTTAATACTAACTAGCGATCGAACACATGACTTCCCATTCGAGAGAATCACTCCATGCTACTAGACTATAATATCATTGTCTAAAATTTTTATTTAGAACTTTACATTAAACTCACCATCTCCCTATAAGAGTTCAATTTGAGTGTCATTTGTGCACAAGGTGCTTGGCTGATAAGATTATTGCTTGGTTGCTCTTGTTGTTTTGAATTGATACAAGAGAGTTTTGTTATAAAAATAATAATAATAATAATATAGTGAGATCGAATAATGGCAGTCAAAAGAGGGCACGTGACAAGCAGGAACAGTCTTCCATGGATCTGCCTTCTCCGATCACGAGGTGGCTCAAAACCAAACCCCACCGTACCCCGCCCTGTCCGCAGCCACCCCTCACCCCAATGAAAATGGAGTCGCCCCCACCGCCATCTAAACTGCTTTTTTCTTCTTCTTCTTCATATATATCTATCCCTTCAGCCTTCAGTTCATGGGTCCAATCTCTTTTCCCTCCTTTTACTCACCTTTCAGTCACCCAACATTATTCAAGTACATAAGTACATTATTATTTATAAGATTATTATGAACCCTGTCTTCTGAATGATTGTTTCTGATACGTCACATTTTCAACGACACTTCATTTTTTTTTTAAGAAATAATTACAATTTTGACCTATAGAGTTGTTAGGTGATACTTCGTATTTTATAAATGTAAAACAGTAATTAAGTAACTTATAACTCAATAATACTTCTGTAATGCTTCTAAATAAAAAGTTGTGTGTTTCAATAGGTTTAATAAATATGTACATTATAATAGAGTCAGTACTAAAAAAAATTGTAAAAAGTAGAGGTGGCCACACTTAGGGGATGTTTAGTATGATAGATTTGTAATTCCATTTATACCAAATTTAGTGAATTTTTTATTCCATTAGTTTGATTTGAGTGAATAGCAATATAATTCCCTTCAACCATGTAAGTATAGTCTCCAAAGTTGTATTTCTTATCCATCTTTTAAAGGTCTATTAAATATTATTATTTATTTCCCATCAAAAATCCTAATTGAGGAAAATTACACTCTAACCTCAAACGAAAACATTTGTGGCCACTAAATTGTGGAGTTATGGTGTAATTTGATGGAGAAACAGAATTAAAAAGCGAAATTTCATTATTAGTTTGATCAACTAAAATATTTGATAAAATAATTATAAATTATAACAAAATTGTTAAGGTATCAAAAGCATCACTTTAACAAAACATAGGACAAATGGTAAGCTTATAACTCGAACTAAAATTTCAATTTTCCATAATTTAATCTGAAAAAATTGGTTCTATGAGCTGAGTTGAGTGTAATGAGAGTGTTGGTTAGTTGGTTTATGCATGCGGTCCAATCTACCAGTCTACCATATGAAACCAAACTACAAATTGATACACATATATACATTATATTATACGCTAAATAACAAACAGTATCATATATATGTTCATGATCCTCAGTTGCCGTACCCTGGAATCACGTGAACTCAACCAAAATTACCACCATCTGTCAATCAGTATAATTTTATACTGAGGTATGAGGAATTGATGATTGATTGGTAGAAGAGTGAGTTTTAAAAAAAAATAAATTAATAATCATAAATTATCATTGATTGCAAAAATAATGGTCAAATAGATCATCCAACTGCACATCAAACTGTAATTGGATCATCGAACTTAAAAAAAAAAAAAAAAAAAAAAAAAAAAAAAAAAACTACAATTAGATTCTCGAAAAATACAAAATAATGCAATTCAACTTAAAGTGACAAAATAATGAATTGTTGATGGGTATAATTAAACCTTTAAAAAGTTTAGGAGCCTGATTAACTTTTAAACTAAAGTTCAATAGTCTATTTGACCCTTTTCCAAAATTTTAAAAGATAAAACACGAAATTTTTTGAATAACTCTTATTGAATCATTTAACCCGATATCAACCCGTGCCTACTCCTATTGGTGGGAGTGTGAGATCCTTGGATTTTGTGGGTGTAAGAGGGAAAGGAATTGAAAGGTGATTGGAATCATCAAAATGGGATACTCTGCAGTCAGTCATCAAAGCAACCTATGATCCTTGTGGTCTAAGACAGCATTCTTTGACTCAAACATGGAAAACTACTTACAACCACACAAAAGACAACAAAAGTAATTCGTACCCACACACATATTTTAAAACATTATTATTTTACGTAAAGAAAACAAAAAGAAAAGTAAACTGAAACTACAGACAAGTGGTAGAAAGATGTATACATACAGTGACTAAACAATGCCAAAAAACAATAAAAACAGCATCAATGGAGGTAGCAACAACGACCCCACCACTCATCATCATCATCATGCCCTAAAGCCGAAACCGATCGAACAAAAACAGCAACTCCCCTGGTATATATATGGATTCGATTGAAAGATTCAAATCCAAGAAAAAAAAAATTCAAATAAGAGAGAATCAAATCATCTAGATATTGGTGTCATCTTTAGTTCGACATATAGACCCTATTTGATAAATAACTGTTAGCTTAGCTTATTGAATTAATTAAAGAGTATAACTAATTGATAATATTAGTTGATTATAGAAATGTATTTTGTAAATTAGCTGATAACTATTTGATATAATTTATTTTTAAAAAAAATTATTTAAAAATTTGTTTTGAACAACTTTTTAAAATTTTAAATTTTAAAATTACAAAAAGCTAATTAATAAGTCTTATATTAATCATAATTCATAAAAAAGATACACATACTCTTGCAATCACGCTTGCAAGGTCGTGATGGTCATACATACCCATAAAATCATTTTGAATGATGATGCTACGTGGCTGGTTGGATTTGGTGGGCCCTCCCCAGCCAGAACTCTACTTACTTTTGAAGTTGGACCAGTTTTCCAAATATTGCATATCTACTTTGCATGAGCATTAACACTAACCCCCCACCCAAAAAGACTAATCATTAGTCATGAATTCTTGTGCCACGCCATTTGCATGCATCCATGCACCCATGCATGCATCTAAATCGAACAACGTAGATTTTGGTACCATTATTTTACCACTTTGTCATCATTCAACTAATTGATTTGGTTTGGAGATGGGTGGTGGAGTTGATGAATTATGGTTTTTCGTATTTAAAAATTATGCATTTAATTTTTATCAATGTTCTTTTCGCTTGAATTTGCTTCATTGATCAGATTTTTTTAGTACAATTTACTTCTTATGTATGATTTGCAGATTATTACACAAAAAAAAATATTTATTTAATCCACACTTTTCGATAGTAGCTATGAATTTTTCTTGTCATCCAATAATAATATGTAATATAAATAATTTTCCTATCACCAGTAAATCTAAATCTTTAAATTTTAGTAATTTAGTATGAAATGTTTAAGTTTGGTGACAATTATGTCCAATTATGCATATAATCTTAAAAACAATCCACTTTTCTTAATTTAGGGTCTATAATTTTCAAACATATATATGTTTGTATAACATTTTTTAAAAGGGAAAATTGTCAAATAAGCCCTTAAACTTTACCTAAAAAGTCAATTAGGCCTCTAAACTTTTTAAAGTATCAAATAAACCCATCAACATTGTATTTTAGTGCAATGAAATTCAAAAATCGGTTAGTGACCTACTATCATAGGGTCACTAGGGTTCCGGTCAACATTCCGGCCAACTCTGGTGATATTTCTGACAATAAAGTGATAGGCGACCGTTCTACCGTCGCCAGTGAATCAACGGAGGAGAATGCGGACCTTCTGGGTCACCTTCTCAGTGAGAAGGCAAGCCACACCCCTCCGTTGATTCTCTAGTGATCAGTCCGGTCAGTTTATTGCCGAAAATATGGTTGAAATATTGATCAGAACCCTAGTGACTTGTGATAGCATGTCAATAACTGGTTTTTAGTCTTCATTGCACCAAAATACAATGTTGATGAGTTCAATTGCTACTTTAAAAACTTTAAAAGGTAATTAACTTTTTAGGTAAATTTAATGGCTTATTTGACTCTTGTTCATTTTTTAAAATTAGTTGAATGAGGTAGACATTTTGATATATTATGTTCAAAAGAAAGGTGTTGTTATCTTATAACTTCGTAAAATAGTCTTTTCTAACGAGTGAAACATACCCGCTATATATCTAAGAGTATATGTATTGGGTGAACTTAGTTTTTATGTAATAATTCGTAAATAACATATGATAGGTACGTAAACCTCATTAGAAAAATTATGCGCAATACGTTCAATCGAAAGGATATTTATAAAAATTGAACTTGTGACCTTTTGGTACATAAATTCAAATTTTATTTTTTTTTTGAGAGAAAATTTTATTATTAAAGGCCATGACAACATGATGCATGTAAGGCAATTAATTAAGAGTGTGCGAACAATAATGTTTAAAGGTTTAGAATATGTTTAAATAGAGGTTATTTAAAAACGCATTCCTCGAAAGCAACAAGATACAAACTGGAATATAATGAATCTCACTCTCTTCTATATACCTCTTCTTTTTGAATACCCACACTCTCTCTCTAGATAGCTTTCTCTTGATTGTCTGTAGGAGTGAGTTGGACATTGGTCTGGTGATGCTTTTACCATGTAACGTTAAAGGAGAATGCAGTATGAACAGTATAAATGATTCAAGACAGAGAACGTAGAAGTTATATTATATGTACTCTCATTTTATTTACTATTCTAATTTTATATTGATTGATCATTACTTTTCGAGTGTGACCATGTTTTTTTTCCTTTTTCTTTCCCTTCTAGCCGATCAATGCAACCAATATAATGTTTACTTCAATTCTTTAGTTTTTTTTTTTTCCTAATTTTTCATTTCTTAAAAAATAGATAATTTAACTAGAGGCAATTTGATCCAAGCTGGTCAGACGATTGACTTATTTACCACAGGATTACAAGTTCAACTCCCAACCGAAAGCCGCTTATTGGCTTTCTTTGTTAAAGGCCATCAACTATGGGCAACCTAGGTCGGTTTATCTCCTTATGGTTCTTTATTGGCTAGGGTCATAAGATAGAGTTTACCCAGTGCATAACGTACTCGAGTAGTGATTATATACACTACTAGAAATTATTGAATTTTTGACCATCTGAATGTGATCATAAATCAAGTTAAAAGCAAAAAGTAGTCGGAAATAGCAACAAGGGTTTTTCCGGATACCAAAAGTGGTCGGAACAAGACTTTCGACGTGATTTAAGATAATTTCAGGTGGTCGGAAATTTCAGAACAGTAGTGATAGGTGTAATCTAGCCAAGGTGAGTGAATAGTCAAAGGTTCAAAGTTGGACTCGATTTAAAAAATTGAAGTTTAAATTGACCAAACTCTAATTTTGTTGAGTATCTTGAATTCGATTTAATTTATTACTGGAATGTGACACAATGGAATTGAATTGAATTCAAACATTTGTCCAATTGTTATTGTTGAAATTGAATAGTTCACAAATAGCTAGACTCATTTAAACTTGGGTGGATAGTAAGACACCCCTCATTTTCTTGGGGGAGGGGAACATTGAGTAAAGGAAAAGAAAGCTATATAAGCTATATGGAGAGTAGATGTATGTATAAACCCAAGAGGAAGAAAAGGGGAGTCTAGAGATGAGAATTGAAGTGGCTTTAATAATAAGAGCAGTATGTATGTAGTAATGGAAAGTGATGAAGATATGGTCAACATCATCTTACCTCTAAAGAATAAACTGTAACCTCTTATTGTCTCCTTTGAGGGGGGATAGCCTTGTGCCCAAAGGAATGTTGCATGGATTCCCTTACTTTTCCATCGCCTTCAATTCGTCGATTCTTACTATGTTTCCTGCCACCACTTGTATTCCCACAAATTCTCAGGAAGTTAAACCCAATTCCCATGTTGTTCACTACTTTAATTTACTTCTAGGATAGGTGAGATGATGTGACACTTATGTTTAAACTATTGAGATGTAATTACCTTAAAATTCATGATAAGGTTTTATATATCCAATAGTACGAATATGATTAGCCTCATAGTACAAAAGGGCAGCTCAGTTGGTCATATGGGTGAAGTTTATGAACAATGATCGAGATCGAATCCTAGCAGTAGTGTGCGTGAGAATAACCTCTAAAAGTAAGGGGGCTCGTGCGCAGTAAATAAATGTCTAGCCTCGCCTCTGTGTTCAGATGAATTACTATGAAGTTACCAAGATTTACATCCTCCCAGATGCTCTGTCGAACACTCGAGCCCCTGTGTTAAGCTGAGTTACCCTGATTTACATTCTTTCGAATGCTCTGTCAGACTAAAGCCTGTAAAATTCTTGGGATTGAAGATTCAACCTTTTGGGAAAATATTAGCCTCAATGTATAGTTACTAGTGGATTAATGGAAGACACACATGGTGAGACAAAAAATTTTATGAGTTATTCACAAATCATCTTTGATCTTCATCTGACATTTCTTTGTTTTGTTGGTTAAAAAGAAAATATATCTAAACTATATATTTGTAATAATTTTGAATTTAAGAAGTTTGGTATCGAATTTGAAATCTTAATTAGCATATTTTTGGTGAACTTTTAAGTTTTATAATGAATTTGAGATTATGAGTAATTTATTCTTAATTGAAAGAAAAAAAAAAACTTTAAATTCTACCTCAACTTTGCTGACATTTATTAATAATTAATTAGCATTGGAGATGGTTCTCATATGAACATTTTATACACACACAAATAATTATTTTTTTTTAAACCACACAAATAATGCTTTAAACTATTGATTACTCATAAATCAATATGTCATACTATAAATGACACATTTTAATTTATTTCTTTTTTCTTCACTAATGAATAAAAAAAATGTCCTAAAGATGGTAATTGAGTGCGTGGGTAAAGTATGATTCTTATATATTAAATGTTACAGTCCAATTTTGAATAATACTCGTTCAATCGATCTTGTCACACATAAGGTTATACAAGAATAAAATTTATGCACTACACATTTTTAAATTAGATTGCGAATTTCTTTCCAAATTTAAAAATAATCAAAAACATAATTTGGTGTAGTATCATCGGTATGATGTCTAACCTTTTTGTATTTAAAATATGTAGTCTCAGCCGACAGCAGGCATTTAGCAGAAATGTTTAATTAATAATATAAGGCAGGAATAATCGCGAAAATCTTATCGTATGCTCAACTCCCAGCTAGGTTGTATACATGTTTGGTCTGTTCTTGTTATATGTGTAGGATTTGTTTGGTTTCAATTTCGATTTCCTATGACACGTCACACGTACGTTAAAGAATCAAGAACAGCGAGATTACAAATGTTAATGACTATCATTAAGAACACAACTTTCATCATTGCATTAAAAAAAAAGAGGAAAAATGATGAAATAGACTCTCAAACTTTAGCTGAAAAGTCAATTAACATCCTAAATTTTTTTAAAGTGTAATTGCACACATCAATAATTTATTTTAGTGCAATGAAGTCCAAAAATAGGTTAATGAATTGATATCACAGGTCATTAGAATTTGAACCAACAGGGTAGTTCAAGTGCAAATAAGTTCTCTTTGTGAGAAAATTTTAGAATAACCCGAGTTCGATTTCCACAAGTGACGATTCCCTTTGGGCCAGCTTCTGTGCTTCGATTTTCACAAGTGACGATTCCCTTTGGGCCAGCTTCTGTGCTGTATAAACGGACAGCGAAAGACCCGGATCACAATGTGTGGTTTACATCGAAAAAAACAGGTCATTTAGAGTTCCGGTCACCCTTCGACAAAATTTTCGACAAAAAAAATAAACGGTCGGCGGTCACGGAGTCCGACAAAAAGCCACACCAAGATCAATAGATAAATTGTGAACATTCAGTATATAAAATTGTAAATTTTTTGGACATCAGGCCCACAAAATAATTTGCATCGGTTTTGACGGCCACTTGAGCTGGTAAGATTTGCGAAAGCCCAAATAGGAGGATTTGGGCCAGTAATTATATAGAAAAATTGGCTAAAATAATGGTAAAGTATAATTGGGCTATGGGCCCAACAAGACATAAAAAGCTCCATTAATTGTCCAGCTGTCCCTAATTAGAGGTTTTAGCCGGTAAATCAAAGATTCAGGGTTTAAGAAAAACCCCAAGCGTAAACCCTAGACTCCGGGCAGTTAACCAATTAAGAGCTAGAAGCTCCGAGCTAGAAACAATGGCTTCCGATACTATGGATTCAATGACACTGAGGATTTCCGAGCTGTTGAAGGAGGTCCAGCTCGATTATTCTCCGGCAAACACCAAAATTATCAACGACGTGGTTTCTTCCATCAAAGAGGCCATCGACAAAATCCCCGAGAACAAGGTTATGTCTCACTAACCGATTTGAAGAATCAAAATTCATGCTTATGGCAGCTTGCAAACTGTAATATTTTATAATTTTGTTGTTTATTTGATATTTAAGTTGCTGGAAAAAATATTTGCAGGTTACTGCTGATTTAGCACCGGGGTTCATTAGAGATATTAATGCTGATAAAGTTGAGTTTACGTTTAAGAAGCCATTGTCGATAGAAATTGGTGGTAGTTATGCAATGCAATGCGCTGTCAAACCAGACATAAATGTGGATCTTTTGCTTCGCTTGCCGAAGGTATGATATGGTTGAGAGCATATGTTTGTAAAAGACTCTTCATTTTGCAAATTTTGTGGGTTTGCAATCTTGAATTTGCATGAATTTTTATGAAGTGGCAACTTTAATAATCCCTCAAAAGCATCACACTGAAGAAGAAGAAAGCATAGACAGAATTCATCTCTAGTGCCAAACTTTTCACTTATTGCATGAGAAAACGTATTTGAAAACTTACCGTTTTCAAGAACTATAAGTTTTACTGGAAAATGAGTTGAGACATTCAGTTACAAGAGGTTATTTATCCACTGATGCACTAAGAGATTAGGGCCTCAGTAGAAACTTCCACAGAGACCTTTTCTCCCAAAAAATAATATCTTCCTAACTCTTTAATTGATTGTATATTGGGTTACATTAACTTCTGGAGTAACAGTAATGCAATTTTCTGTCTATGGGCTAATTAGAATGGGTGGCACATTTGGATTTTTTATTTTGTTTTCTGACATTTTTATATTTTTATTATTAACAAAATCAGTTTATCTAGTAGCTGCTTATTTTTAGCGTTTTGATTATACAATATATGTCCCTTTTGGCAGGAGTGCTTTCATGAGAAAGACTACTTGAACCACCGGTACCATGGCAAAAGATTCCTTTATCTTTGCAAAATCAAGAAGCATCTGGATGGTTTGCCACAATTTGATAGTCTGAGGTGGTCTGCTTTTCAAAATGAGGCTCGGAAACCTATACTGGTTGTCTGTCCAGGTTTTCATTCCATGCTTTGACTATTGTTTAATTTAATGGGTTTTACTTCATTATTTGTAAATAATTTTGCTATTGTAATTAGCCACTGATCTATGTGGCTTACTTTCATCAACTAAAAGAGAATTATATTTTGTTATTGTAGCTGCAAAGCTGGTTGAAAAGACTGGATTCATTGTAAGGATAATTCCCACAGCAACATCATTGTTTAATCCATCAAAGCTGCGGTTGGAGCGGAACAATATTCGTTCTCTGAATCAAGGTTGTATGTAGTTTACCTGTAGACATTTCAGTTGTTGCCTTGTGTTGTGTGGCTATTGTCATACCTTTTTTTTTTTTTTGGTCTTGTCATCAGGAGATGTTATACAGGCTACACCAAAATACAACAGTAGTATATTGGAAGATTTGTTCATAGAGTATAATGATGAATTCATTAAGAGCACCTTTTCTGAATGGAAGGAATTGAAAGAAGCTCTGATACTGCTTAAAGTATGGAAACCTATATTTGCATGATTTGGTGTTAATTATGAACTTGCTACTTATCGAGGAATCTTATACTGATTGTGATGGTGTAGGTTTGGGCTCGCCAGAGGAGTTCAATATATGTCCATGATTGTTTAAATGGATTCCTAGTTTCTGTTATAATTGCCTTCCTTGCAAAAAGAACTGGTAGCAACAGTGTAAAGAACATAATGACTGCAATGCAAATATTTCGTGTCACACTGGAATTTATTGGTATATACTTTTTTTTTCTTCCCAATTTATTCTTATTTCAGTTTTGCAACAATTATGATAAAGAGTTCCTGCATTATTATTATTATTATTATTACATACAAATGGGGACTATAGATTCCCCCAGATTCATGATTTCTTCTTTCTTTTTTTTTTTTGAAAACCAGATTCATGATTCATGATTTCTTATTTCCTAAGTTCTGTTAAATGATGGGGAGTGATTAATAGAAATTCCTGATAAGTGAAAGTAGTCATCTCTTGTTGAAATTCCACTCACCTACACAATGCTAGGGCAAGCTAATAATTTTCCGGGGGTGGGGGAATCAATGATTTCTGCTTTACTAATTGCCCTTACACTATGATTTCAGCAAATTCTAAAATTTGGGATCAGGGACTCTTATTTAAGGTAGAAGGTGAAAACAGTGGTTCAATTAAGGTAAGATCTCAAAAAAAATTTTGTTGACTGTGTGTATTCTATTTATTGTGTGTGCACGTGTTTTTACTGTCATGTGCTAGTTTTATTTCATAATTTTTTTTTTTTTTTTTCTGTAATTTGATGCTTTTGTTACATCTCAAGCTACTCAGAAGCACTGATTTTTTATATAAGTCCAGTCCCATGTCCTTGACAGTGCCTACCTAGATGTAAAAGCTGCATTTTCTATGCTTCCTATGACTTTGATCGGCAACTTGTTGCTTCTCATAACCATCTGCATAGATGTTTTTGGCATTGTTTTTGTTGACGTTCATCTCTAATGGAATTTCAGGACAGAAGAATATTCTTCCAACAATTTCCTGTGGTTATTTGCAATTCATCTGTAGAACTCAATCTGGCATTCCGCCTGTCACAGAGTGGTTTCCAAGAGGTGGTCCATCTCCACGTTATTTTTGCATTCTATTAAGTGATTCTCGATCAGTTTCACTACAGCTGTACATATTTCTTTTTATGGCCATGTCAGTTTAACTGGCCAATTTCCTTAATAGACATATTTTACCCCTTTCCCCAACTATCCTGAATGTCACACTTGTTTCCTTGTCCTTGTCTTGCCCTCAAATTGAATTGAGGGTAATGTGGTGCAAGTTAAGATGTGATAATCAAAATGAAACTGTGGGAATTGGATTAGACATACTAATACTGATTGCCACCTATTGCATTACTATTTTGATGCAAATTCGTTTAACAATGAATTACCATTTAGTTGAGCGGTGAAGATCCTCCAAAAAGTTGTGATTTCTGTCTTATAATAGGTGTCTATTTATTACACTAAATGGATTGTTTTATGGGTATCCACTCACTAGATGATGGTGTTTGTTTTGCATTCAGCTTCGGAATGAGGCTCGATTGGCACTTATTTGCATTGGAAATTGTAGAGATGGTGGATTTGATGAGCTTTTTATGACAAATATTGATTTTCCTGCCAAATATGACTACTGCATAAGGTAAATTGGCTTTAAGGGAGTAATAATTTGTTTCTGTTCATTTTTTTTTCTCTTCCTTCTAGTTTTCCTTTGCCTATTAGAGAAGGATGGGAGTTCTTATTTATAGATCCTAGGGTTCTGCAAGTTTTTTTTTTTGGGAGGGGGGAGGGGGCAATATATAATCATTATGCTACTATTTACAGCTAATTGCCAAATGAAATAGTTATCAATTATTAAGTTCTGCTATATAACAACTCATTGATTCTTGGCAACTCTTTAGATTGAATCTGCAGGGACACCATGACTTTCGTAAATTGGGATTTTGTTGGACGATGAATGTTGGAGATCTTATGAGAACAAGGTTCTTTCTGTCTTGAATCAAGGGTTGACAGACAGATCTAAGGTTGTTCGTGTTATTTGGAAAAATACTGTGTATGGATGCAATTTGGAGGAGGTAGTATTTCTCAGTTGTACACTTGTACTTAACCTATAATGTCAGATTTTGCATATATATATATATATATATATATATAGCTATATATATATACGTATATATATAATATATATATATATACACACATTGTATTTTTGTAATTGTTAATACTTTTAGGGGATGTTATTATGGGATGGAGAACCATTGCTTATTGGGATTTCAGTCAGCTCTGCTGAGGCAGCCTTTAAGAGGCTATCATGGGCCCTAGTAATGAGGAAAAAGATAAGGTACTTACTGATATTACTTCTTTACTGTTTTGACTTGGGGAAATAATATTCTTTTGTCATATGTGATGATAGGCTCTAGAGTTTCGGAAGTTCTGGGGAGATAAGGCAACACTACGGCAGTTTCGTGATAATAGAATTGCTGAAGTTGCAGGTAAGGTGATCATAATAATGGTTATTTGTCTTCCATGATTAGAATTAAGAGAGTATTAACATGGGCCATGCATTATCCAGTATGGGAGTGTAAAGAGTGGGAAAAGCATCTCATTATCAAAGATATAGTTGAGTATGTTTTATCACGCCATTTATCTATTACCAAAGAGAATATCATTCCCATTGCTGGCCAACTTGATTTCACTCTTCTCCAGAAGGATTTAGGTATGGCTATTAACTGCTTTTTAATTTTTGAATCCTTTTTTTTTAAACAATCTCTATTCTTGAAGAGTGCTAAGAAATTGAAACAAGCTTACAAATTTTAGATCCTATATCTTTCTCAACTACTCTTTTGGGAGCATTTCAAGAGCTATCAAAGCGTTTGCGTCAACTAAATGATATTCCTTTGAAGGTGTCAAGTGTTCAAGCTCTTGACCCAGGTTTGTTTTCTTTACTCTGGCATCCTAACTACATTCTTTATGCCCTCCATCTCCCTTTCCCCTACTAAAGATGAAAATAAAGAATGAAAAGTCAGGCAAGTGCAAGTAAGAGTTAGATCCTTGTTCTTTTATGTTACTGATTTTATTGAATATGTTCAAATGTATATTTCTTTTGAGTGTGTGTGTGTGTGTGTGTATATGAGGCATACAACAAAGCATAGTTGTAGCTTTGTTTAAAAAACCAAACTAAAGTTACCTATTGCACTTTTCCTTCTCAGTAGAGTAAGGGGTGGATATCTTAGAGAGTGTTGCTTTCTTTGTGTATGTGTATTCTTGTTTGTTACTTTTGTGCTTCTTTTCTATACCCTTTCACATACTTCATGATGCCAAAACATTTGTATTTTGTAGATCTCTTTTGTGCATGTGTATATCTGTATATGTCCATTGAGTTAAGCCATCTAAATACATGTCGGAACTTAAATTTCCAATGCACTAACCATTAGTCACAGCTTTCAGGCTGACTTCAGTCTTCCCCCCTGCACCCCATCCTCTGGCATATGAAAAGGGCATTGGCACAAAACTACAGAAGCCTATTTCTACCTGTCTACGGCCACTTGAAGTTGCAATCCAGGCATGAATAGCTGCTCTATACTTTCTTTTTCCTGTTTTATCCAAATGGTATTTTTCAAGACTATTTTGAATGCATTGTTAATAGCTGGAAGGCTCAGGAAATTGGCCAATGGATGAAGTTGCTATAGAGAAGACAAAATCTGCATTTCTTCTCAATATTGGGGAAAGGTTGGTCTTTGTTGATGCTTTGCTTTGAAATGACTGCTATATCAATTAGGAATTGACTTCTCCAATTACATTCTCATGACAGTCTTCAGAACAATTGGGGGATGACATGTACAGCAACGGAGGATGATGTGGAGGTTCTAATTGTCTGGATTTGCATTCCGCCTTAAAATTTTGCATGAGAGAGCTCTGAGTTTGGTAAATGGACAAAGTATGGTACTTCTTGCTTGTCATGGTTATATGTTATATATATTACTTAAAGAAAAAACATACTATCATGTACTCATGGGATTTCTTTTTTCTCGGTAGTTAATTCTGGTCAGTCGAAGTGGGTACTCTCTGCAGATAAAAAGCTCCTCCTACATAGCATTCATGCAGGCAAGATCAATAGCTTACGAGGTTGTTTTCCAATTTATGGGCCAGTTGTTCGGTGAGAATTTAACTCCACCCTTACTGAATTCCTGCTCTCTCACCTTTCCTTGGCTTCAAGCTTATAATTTCTCTTTATTTTGCAGTCTGGCAAAACGCTGGGTATCTGCGCATCTCTTTTCCACCTTGTTGGCAGAGGAGGCCATTGAGTTGTTGGTAGCTCATTGTTTTCTGAGTCCTTTGCCATTTGATCCTCCTTGCTCTCGGATAACTGGATTCCTAAGGTAGACTACGACAGTTTAGGTGGCATTTATTGTACCAGTTGCTGTGCTCTCTCTCACACCCACACAATTGCACTTGCTACATCTGTGAAGTATTTCTTGCAAGTTGGTCGCTTTAATTTCTGTGCTCTATATCTGAAACAGGTTCTTGAGATTATTGTCAGAATATGACTGGATGTTTTCTCCTCTGGTCATTGATTTTCGTGGTGTTTCTACCAATGAGGAAAAGCAAGAAGGAAGTGATTTTACAACCGAGGATATGAAGGAAATCAATGCAAGTGCCAACTTAACATTAACTTCCATGAACTTTCTGTTTTGATTTGTTCCTTCCCATCCCGACCCTCATTTTGCCCTCTTTTTTATGCGGCAACAGTTCTGCATGGCCTGTGTTATGTGTGTTTATGTGTATCAATATACTTGACAGGTGGCTTTTAAAAAAAGCAGAGAAGAATCACAAACAAAGATGCATGATGTAAGTCCAGCAATGTTTTTGGCTACTAAATATGACCTTGCCTCTGAAGCTTGGACCAGATCAACACCAGCAATGACAGTAAGTATAGTTTCTCTATAAAGTCAATATTCCCTATCTTTATTTTTAAAGAATCAGTTGCTACCTTCTCGTAAGTCATAAGGGATATAAGCTCAGCTGCTTTTTAAGTACAGAAATTACTTTAAAAATTCCAATTTTTATGAAAAATCTGTCATCTTTTTATCCCTTTTCAGAGCCATAACCTCCCTTTCTTTTAAGAGATATATCAGTTCAGCCTGAAGGCTGAAGCTGATCCCACCGCCCAAGTGATCTTTTATTATTATTATTATTATTATTATATTATTATTAATTGAGTATTACTATATGAAGTTAATGCACATGCTTTGTTTACAAGGAGCTTAAGAGATTAGTGGCATATGCAACTAGCAGTGCAAATTTGCTGACCAAACTGATTTCCCAAGATGAATGTGATTCTTACGGCTGGAAGGTGAGCATAGTATATGCACATCTTGCTCTTTAAATTATTTGATACTTGCTCAACTGAATCACTCATTATAGTGTTCTTTTCTGACTTGCAGTGCCTTTTCCGCACACCTTTAAACAATTATGATGCCGTTGTTCTTCTTCACAGAGACAAATTACCCTACCCACACCATCTTCTTTTCCCATCTGAACTCAAACAAGGTTTCTTTCAGTAACTTTTTTCTCTGTATCTTCTTCCCTCCTAATAAAACTTCTGAAATATAATACCATTGTTGTTTTATTTTAGGACGGTGTGTGTTGCATGGCAAACCAACCAAGATTTTCCATCCTTTCATTGTTCCCGCAGACCTCAGAGGGAGGAGGTCCGAGGAATTGAAATCTAAGCTCATGGTGAACTTTGATCCGCTGAGGTGCTCTTATTAGTGAAATTGAGGTATGAGCTAGCTCCCGACATTTTCACTTGGACATTGCTTCGCTTCTTTTCTGTTTCAAATTGGTACGGTTGCTCTTCTGCAGAGAGAATTTCCAGACACGTTCAAGATATGGTATGACTCGTTGGGTGGTGAATGCCATCGGTCTCACTTGGGGAAAAGCTAGTTCAAAGGTATACAGAATACAATATATTAAACTTCGTTAACTTCTCGTCGCTGTTTACCATCCTAATCCTTGTGTTGTCTACTCCAGAAACGAGGAAGGGATTCCATGGCCCAGGGCGAAGATCCACTTGATATACTGAAATCTGTTGGTGAGTTGGGAAAGGCTTCGTGAGAAGTATTCATTTCCTTAAAGCCGAAAGTTAAGCCAATGAAACAGTTTCACTTTTGTAGAAGTTGATGATCATGTTGTATTCAGATATTTGATGATATTTAAAAATTATTATAATTATTTTATTATTTTTATTATATTTTAATTTAATCAGGTCAAAATTAAAACAAATATAATTGATAAAATTTTAATTCAAATAAATAATATGGTATCAATTTATATACTTATTTATATTGCATTAAATTTTTCATAATAACAAAATTAAATTTAATGTTTTAACACAAAAAATAAAAAAAGGATTGGTGTTCTTTAGAAAATAAAAATCCAAAGACAACCATTTCAGAATAACGCCAGCTGGCGGCAGTAAAAATCAAAATTCAACAAAAATCAACCTTTCATATTAGGTGAAAACAAAGACATTAGTTTTTTACTGTACCAAATGCATCAAAGATCCCCTATTGGTTGCTCTTAGAGGTGCAATGAAACAAGTTTTTGAGACGAAAATTAAATAGCTACGATGATCTTTTGTCAATGATTTTGCGACGAACAGGTAAACGGCGACGCCAATACGAGATCCTTCCAATGGAGGATCGCTATGTATGATCTCAACATCAAACATCTTTTAGCCTTCTTGAAGAACGCCGTTCTTTCTTCCATCTCTTCAGATGAGCCATAACGAACGCCGTCTTCCTTTCGCCTTCTAACAGGAAGAATCTCAGAGTTTTGAGCAGAGGATCGTAGAGATGATCGTGATACACTACATCAGATCCCAGCAGCAGATCATACTCTCTCCCAATAGCTTCCATATCCTCCATTTCCCCCCAGGAAAGCGCCGCCACGTCAACGGCGCCGCCGCGGTTTCCAGGACTTCGGAGTTTAGTCAACGTTGAATTGAATGTTGGCGAGGACGTGAGGGAGGTCCGTGACGGTGACGCTAGCTCCGAGCGTCGCGCGGCGGCTATTCCCACCACGCCAGTGCCGGAACCGAGCTCCAGTACACGGAGGGCTTCCAGCCGCAAGCATAGGCGGAGAGGCTAGGGTGAAGGTCATAGCGGCCGTCGAGGAGGTTAACGAGAGTGGCGGCGGCGGGCCAGAGCTGAAGAAAGCCTTGAGAAGGGAGCTGCCTGACGGATATGGCGGAGTCGATTGATTGCAGATTGTACGTTGATGTTGAAGAGGAGCTGATTCGTTCTGACTTCTTCTCCTGGGAGGAGCATTGTGAAGGGGTTGACCTCGTCGAATCTTTGCCCGTCATCTGGGTGGTACTCTGTCAGTCATGGTCGCTCCGTCGGCGTCGATTTGACGCTACGATTGCGGCGCTCGTCTTAAACCCCAACCCTCAACAAGTAAACATCGGTGGGGCCATGGGGCTTCTATTTTCCTTTTTAAAAAGCAAAATTGCTATCCTACCCCTCCCTAGGGGAATTTACTGTTGAGTAAAGAAATTGATTCTTGAAAGTAGAAGGGTTAGAAGTCAAGATGCATAGAATGAAGTGCGGTTATTCGGTTAAGCATATAGCTCTAGATGACTAGATGTATCATGATTTGGCATAGAGTAGCCACTCACAAATGGTGTGGGCTCAAGGGTAGAACTAGAGTGAGTACATGTCACAAATAATATTGGTTAAAATAAGTATAAATAAAAACAATGATACAAGTGGTTTCAAAAAAAAAAAAACATACAATGATACAAGTAGATAGTTAAGTAGACGTGGAATATATAATCATAACGTTGAAAGTCATGGTAGGAAAACATGTAACAATTATGTTCTTGATTTTATGACTAATATGTAGTGAGTAGTCGAGTAAGTCGACTACGGACCAACGCTACTGTTAAAATAATGAGTATAGAGAATAATATAGTGGGTCCGCGAGTCATGGGCCCCTTTCTATGTATATCATCTGCTAAATTCCTCAAATTGTTCACATTTGTGCTATAATCTTAGAACAATGTTTGATTGACCAGTACGTGACCTACCAGCTTGCCTTAGGCTATCATTATCCCAGCAATTTCTCTTACTTTCTAAAATGGGTCTCACTTCCACATCATCAAATTTACAAATTATCTACTATTTGTTTTATATCCCTGCAATATTCTCTCACTTTCTAAGATGGTCTCACTTTTATATTATATTATAAATATAATAATTAAATAATAAGTATAAGTTAAAAAAGAAAAATAAAACAGCAGCTTTTGTCAGCGTGACAAAAGCTGCTGCCTTGCAGCTTTGAAACAATTAGCAAGCACTTTCTAAGTTAGCAAGTGCTTGCTAACTTGATTTCCTATGTGGCAAGTTATAAAATAAAATAATAATATCTCTCTCTTGCCACATCATTTAGCAAGGCACCCACTTTCTGGAATGGGGTTAGCCTTAGTACCCCATCAATCAGATACGATGTTAATTGTGGTAGGTATGTAAAAAAAATGAAGATAGAAGTAATAAATAAGCATATAAAAGTTTAATATAATGGTATTAATTTACTATGCAATATGCTTTCCAAAAAAAGTGAAAAGCAATATTTTCATGTTGAAGATGGTTAATTGAACAGAAGAAAACAAATGGTTCCATGGTCTAGTGGTCAGGACATTGGACTCTGAATCCAGTAACCCGAGTTCAAATCTCGGTGGAACCTTTTTGCTACTATAAGTTTTCAAATATATATATATATATATATATATATATATAATATAAACGTATATAGATGATTCAAGATGTGTTGTGTCAATCAATGGTTCCATGGTCTAGTGGTCAGGACATTGACTCTGAATCCAGTAACCGAGTTCAAATCTCGGTGGAACCTTTGCTACCATACTAGAGAGTAGTAGAGACTATTACACAGTTAACACTTATTTTATTTTATTAGATTATATATATGGATGAGTCGAGATGTGTCGTGTCAGGCAACGGTACGTGTAGAGTAACAGCATTTCTGCGTCTTATGTGTCAATGATCCATTGGTGATTCAGTTTGACAACAAAAAGACGACGAAGCATCCTCTCCAAAGCCTCACGATTCAGAGTGCCCGTGAACCCAGCCTAACAAGGAAGAAGAAGATGACGCTAGGGCTGATCAATGCGAACCCGGTGGTTCACGCCAAGAAGGAGCGAGTCGCTCGCTCCGAAGATCCCCACGCAGAAGACGCCGTTGATCCTCTGGACATCTATGATATCCTCTCTCGGATTCTGTGTTTACTTAGCTGATCAATTATTCGCCTTATTTTGCCTTGTTTTTTTAAAGAAAATTAGCTGCGATTGACTTGAAATTCAACCGAGAATCCTTAACCTGGAATGGATACATTTTGTGAGGGATATAAGGGATCCGGAGCATCCGTATTCTCTGGAGCAGCTCAGTGTGCTCTCCGAGGAGTCAATTACTGTTGATGAGAAACTCGCCGGATTTTGTAAGTTTTACTACCACTATCCTAGACCTTCCATTTGTAATTTGTGAGCTATCGCGGTTCTGATCACGTTTGGAACTTTTTGATTCTGCTCTGCTTAACTTGGCTGTGTGTTTTGCGTGATCTTGTTATTGTGATTTGTAGAGTCTTCTAAAATTCATTGCTCAAAATAGTGCTCTAGACTTCTATTACTGCAACTATTGCATCTCTACTAGACTGCAAAGTCAATTGATCTGGATTTAGAAAGATATCACAATTTAAAAAAAATAAAAATTCCTGCAAAATTAATTAGGGGAAAGACAAGTGAAGGAAATGGAAACTGTTAACTCATCCCAATTGTTGATTGTCCTGCAATGATGCATGTCAACATATATTCTATTAATACAAATGCAGGAGCTGTTCTTGTATATTGATAATTGAAGTATGTGCTCCAATTCAACTAAAAGCCTAAGCTGAGCCGGTTAAGGCTCAAACATGTAAATGTGAACCCATGACCTTTGGCTTGGGATTGGCTCCGATTCCAAATTGAAGCATGTGTTCCATCTTAACTAAAATTTTAAGCTGATAATTGGATTGCACATTTATGTTTATATATTATATAATCAACAATGATACTTTGTGTGTGGGCTGTCCAATCTCATTGTGTGGGGGGCTGTTCAATCTTCTCTGAATTATTCTGATTTTATTTTATCAGATGTTCCAAAAAGACATGTTCTTGTATATGGATCCATTCCAATGTAGGACAATAATATTGAAAAATCCTTTTAAATACCAAATGTAAGGAACAGTTTATCTGCTGTGGTTCTATGCATTACAAGTGCTCAGTTTTATATGTTATCATACTTTGTAGGATAACTTCACACCAACCATCCAGCATTGCAGTATGGCAACTGTAATTGGCCTGTGCTTGAGAGAGAAACTGAAGAATTGTTTCCCTCCACATTACAAGGTTGTGTTATAAACCTCTACATAAACTGACAGCTCTATTGTTAGGTCATTTGCAGTTTCAGGGACAGGGTCATTAACCATAATGCCGCTTTGTATTGCAGTTCTGTTTCAATATCATGAAATATGTGAACTCATACTTTTAAATTTATGCTCTCTCAGGTAGATATAAAAGTGGCTCCTGGATCTCATGCTGATGAAGAATCAGGTGATTTGACCATACCTCAGAATGCGTGGTGATATATCTAATTGTGGGTGTTGCTTAACTGCTTATCTTGAGAGCGAGATACAAAATGAACTTCATGCATTTTAAGACAAAATTGGCAACAATTGACTTCTGTAGTAATACTAAATGCATGCTTAACACTTGAAAAGAGAAGTTCCCCAATCCACCAATCACCACATCTTAGGCCACTCAGTCTACTATTATCAAACTCTAAACATTCTTATGAATTATGATGCAGTAAATAAGCAGTTAAGACGATAAGGAAAGAATCGCTGCTGCACTGGAGATCCCAAACCTTCGCCAACTTGTCGACGAGTGCCTTTACTCAAGTGAAATTTAATATCTGCCAGTGCATTATATCGACAGCCCTGTTTAGCCCTTGTGTAAGCATCAAGAGCCAGAACGTGTTTCATACATGTAATTGGAGAGTCTCAGCCGGTTTGTTGTACTTCACTATTAGCATTATATATTTATATCTGGTAGTAGTGTATAAAACTGAAACCATCTGAAGCTTGTGTGGGTTCTTGAATGAAATTGGCATCTTTTGCTTGCAATCTTATTGGTTACTAGAGAATAAAAACCTAAAGAATCAAAATGTTATACCACTGTAAGGATTTTACATACAGCATCTACATGCTCAGTTTTCAGGTTGGCAATACTCACTGCTCCGGCTCGGCATTTCTCAAGTGTTCATCAGCATCGTGGCAGTGTACACCATCAGAATCCCCAAAATTTTGCAGTCTTTACATCCTCCTGTGTCATCAACCTCGAGAATTCTTCAGATCATATTTCAAGGTGGTTCCCAAACTCTCTGGGAAGGTTTTCAGAATCAAAACAGGTTTCATGAGCTCCATACTATCTTGATTATTTGGGTACACAAACTTTGATCTTCTGTGATGTTTTTGGAGTCCACAAAGTACTTTACAAGTCTGCAGAAATGGATGCAAAACATTTGTCAATGAATTTGGCACAGTACCAAAAGTGGGATACACAATTGACCAAAGCAGCACTTTAATACTTATATTGGTTATTATCAGTTTTGTAGCAAATGAGCAATCAATCACCTTCCAGAATGCCTCAAAAACTCCTGGTGGGCTATAAAGAACTATTAATCCAAGCCTTTCTGGGTAGTGGTTCTGCAATAAGTAATGAGTCTCGTGCTGTTTTAATGGAACGCTTTCTTAGTGACCAGCCATTGAAATCAACCAACCGGGATGACATCTGTTCTTGGCCCTCTGGCAGGTTCATGATGGCATTCTCCATCAGATACACTAGATGACGAGCACTGCCTTCTGCAGGATGATGTGTTCTGTCCCAAGACATGAAAACAATATTTTTTTATTTTTTTTTTTAAATTATCAAAAAATCTTTGTTGGTGTTGCTCTTATACTTGATGTAAAAGAAAAAAACACTAATATCGGTGGTACACTTTAAATTTGTGTCTGTCTAAGATAGATGTGTACCTGCTTCCCAGGCCTCGATTATGAGTACGAGTCCTCCCCTGCCGGTCATGAAAATTGGCTATGGATGCTTTGCCAGTTTCCCTTCGTGTGCCACTTCATGCTGATATGATATCAAAGGGAAAGATCTTGATCATAAGAATTTCGATTAATAAAAAGAACGAGTTAATGTCATTTGGGGTCCTTCGGATATAGTGGTTAATTTGCACGTTAGCTCTAACTTTCAAGTTAATTAGTTCATGGTCTTTCAAATTTTAAAATTTAACCAACTGAGGTCCTTCAACTTCTAGTTAACACCCATGGTTTTTTAACTTTCAAATTTTAACTAACTGTAGTCTAGGAGGACTACGAGTTAGTGAAAATTTGAAAGTTGAAGGACCACAGGTGGTTAATTTGAAAGTTGAAGGACCGCCGGTGATTAAATTGAAAGTGTTGCACTAACCGTGACAAAACCACTGCTACATCGGAGGACCTAGATGGTGGTTAACTCTGAAATAAAATAAAATAAAAAAAAAACTGTTGCAGGAGTATCGCAAATATCTAAGAATAGCTGATGTCAACAGTATTTTGCTTCATTTCTCTTGAAGATCAGAAACATGAATGAAGTCCAGAAAGAGCAATGAAAATTGTAAATCAATGGCAGCTTAATTACCCAACGGATTTCTTCTGGTTTATAAGTTGATCTCCATTTGAGCGTCTCCTCCAACATTTTCTTTGCCTGCTCCACATCCCAATTTCTTGCCTCCAAATATAGCCCTATACATGCATCATTGCAAAACTTGAAGCTCCTCCCCGTTAGAGCTCCAATGGCAGCCCTCAATTCCCTGATCTGTATTCATTAAGACATTCAGTACAGTTCTGCTGCATAAACCTTGACAACTTCACAAGTTCCATTACTACAACTTATAAGAAGAAAATTTATAGAACAACCCCAGCTAAGTTGGTCAAGCTGTTAACTTTATAACTATAAGATCACAAATTCAACACACATCGAGCGAGATCGATTTATGAACCAGCCAACTATGGGTTACTAGGCTAGTTTACCTCCAAGAAAACTTATCAAAAGAAAACCTATCTTTAACCTTTCTTGATTATATCTAGTGTGCATCTAATACATACAAGCATAGCAACAATATAATGTCAGTAACTCAGGAACATATATATGAGATCAAAGTGGCCCCAATCCTTTTCTTGCTGTTACCTTTGCATCCTTTTCAGCAGATTCAGTTTCCTTATCACTGTGAGAAGAAGCCTTTCTCCAAAACATGCTAACTGCTATCCAAGAGAGCAAATATTAAGCATGAGAAGTAGTTCAAGAAAACGGGTAGTATAGATATATGGAAGATATAAAAACAACCAAAAAAGGGTATATATCTCATCAAATTACGGTAAAAAATTTCTTAAATTTTACTTTTAATATCAATAAGATCGATCCAGTAAAGAAGAGAGAATTACGTACCCTTTGAGAAGATAATGAATATGGATCTAGTGGGTGGGGGCTTTCTGGGTACTGTCAGGTTGGTGATGATGGATGAATGCTTAGTTATGGCTCCCAAATGGCGAAATTAACTGTCATTATATTGGTACCGGTACAATCCTTTCGTTGACTAAACGTTTGTTATCACATAGTTTGACTTTTACTTTGAAAACATGTGCTTTAGACAAAGCCAGCAAAGATTTATTATTACTTTTGAAATAAAATGTTCAAATAGGACGAAAATACAATCAAATACTTTAAAAAATTACTATAAGATCATTGAATATTCAAAATATCGTGCAATTATCTCAAACAATTAGTTACTTTCCAATAATGTAGATAATGCTCTAACATGGTGTATTAGGTGGAAATAAATTCGTACTTGAAAGTTATAGTGTATAAGGCTATCTTTATCAATGCAACACTCTCTCACTTTTAAAAGTGGACTATACTTCCATATCATTAAATTTCTAAATCCTTCATTATTTTGTGAAAAAAAAAACGGACTTGGGACTACAATATTGTACGTCATGTCTTATTGGTTGACTGCTACATATGAGCAATGAAAATGAGAATCCTACGTAACCGCAGACTAGTTAACTCAAAAATCCAAGTTTCATTAATATATCCACAACATATTCTATGCTTACTATGGATTTAAAAGGCCCAAGAATCAAAATGTTATATCGGTTTTTATTTCTGTTTATATATTTTGGTGCACAAGCATGGTTTTTCTTGTCACATTTGGTCTAATCGGTCATATGTTTGGCAATTATCGACCAGTTAAAATTTTTTAGAGTGGATTTGATTAAAACATTGAAATCGAAATGGTAATGAGAATCAGATAATTGATAATGATAATGTGTTTAAGTATAAAAAACTCTTTGTTTGGAAGAGAGTGACAATAACTCAACCTAATAATTTTGATTAAGTGACAATGAGACATGACCAAGTGAAACAAATCAAAGTTGAGAACAAAAAACGAAAATGTTATTATAGTTGAGTGATTAAAAACGCAATAAACTCCTTTTGGTTAGGCCATGTTACACACATCCCCTTCTATGTGCCCATTTTACAGGTTGGGCAATAATAATTGGGGTTTGAAGGTTGATATTGTTCATGTAGTGTGCATATCATCAAATCCCCAAAATTTTGCAGTCTTTACATCCTCCTGAGTCATCAACTTTGAAAATTCTTCATGATCATATTTCCAGGTGACTTTTCCCCCAAACTCTTTGGGGAGGTTTTCAGAATCAAAAAAGGATTTCATCACCTCCATACTGTCTTATTATTTGGGTACACAAACTTTATCCTCTGAAATGTTCTTGGATCCGCAAAACGCTTCACAACCTGCAGGTGTGTATGCAAAATCATTGGCAAAAACATTGGACCAAACAGACAATATAATGCTCTAACACAGATATAGGACAACCTCAACCAAGTTAGTCTAGCTGTCATTTAATAACTATAAGGTTTCAAATTCAACTCTCAGTTGGGAGTTTATTGGCCTTCCTGGTTTAAGCTGATCATCTATGGAAAACCTAAGTTAGTTCTTTGCAGGCTAGAATAACAGTGCAGAGTGACTTAAACTGGTCAACTATTGACAACCTAGGAGATTTATCTGTGCACACCCTCGATCGAGCAGAGACTTAAACTGATCAGCCTATGGACAATCTAGGAGGCTTACCCAATGCACACCCTCGAACAAAGACTTAAGCTGATCAGGTGAACAAATTAAACTAAGCTGATTCTTGCCGACTAATTTACTCAGTTCATATCCTCAGATAGTGACTGCGTGTGGGTTTTCCTCATGAAAAATAAAAAATATATGTATATATATATAGATATATACCTTCCAGAATGCCTCAAAAATTCTTGGTGGGTTATAGAAAACTATTAATGCAATTCTTTGTGGGTAGTGGTTCTGTAATATGTAGGCAAGATCTCGTGCTGTTTTGATGGAAACACTCTTGCTTAGTGACCAACCACTCAATCAACCAACCAAGAAAGCTGTTCTTGGCCCTCTGGCAGATTGATGATGGCAGTCTCCATCAGATACACTAGATGACGAATATTACCTTCTGCCGATGATGAGTTCTGTCCCAATTCAAGCATTGCAAAAAAACAATTATATTAGTCCCAGGGAGACCTCATATATATATATAGTATATATATATATATATATATATATATATATATATTATTGTCTCATAAGATAGATGAGATATTCAGATGTAGTGTACCTGCTTCCCAGGCCTCATTATGAAAACAGTCTCCCTTGCCGGTCATGGAAATTGGCTATGGATATTTTCCCAGTTTCTCCTTCATGTGCCACTTCATCCTGATATGATATCAAAGGTTAAAATCAGTAGAATTATCAATCTAATAAATGAGTGTTTGGTAAACAGATGTTAACTGATTAGGTTAGTTGGTTTGACTAGTTTATAGAATTAGCTGATTGTACAAAAGTGTTTGGTAAATTAGCCATTAACTGATAGCTGATTACATGAAAGATAGTTTTCTCAAAAGCTGATCGAAAAAGTGATTTTGTGCAGCTTTTTGAATTTTAACATTTTGAAACATAATTGTTACGAAAAATTAATTAATCAAACACTCGTATTTTGTTTAACAAGTCAAATAGTTTGAGGAATGGGCCAACCTGGGCCATTTCTCAAGAACTAGCCAAAGGCCAAGGCCCCCGATACTACCACTTGGATTTGGAACTACATGCTGATGCTCATGATTGCGATAGCCATACTAGTGATTTGGAGGAGATCTCCCGAAAAGTATTTAGTGCCCATTTCGGACAACTCTCCATCATCTTTCTTTGGCTGAGCGGCATGTATTTCCACGGTGCTCGTTTTTCCAATTATGAAGCGTGGCTAAGTGATCCAACTCACATTGGGCCTAGTGCCCAGGTGGTTTGGCCAATAGTGGGCCAAGAAATATTGAATGGTGATGTGGGCGGGGGTTCCGAGGAATACAAATAACCTCTGGTTTTTTTCAGATGTGGAGAGCGTCTGGAATAACTAGAGAATTACAACTTTATGGTACCAGTCTTCAAAACAAAAAAAAACAACTTTATGGTACCACAACTCTATTGGTCAAATAAGTGAAAATTGACTAACAAGCTAACTATGTTACCAAACGAGGCCAAAAATTGTTTTGAGTCACCAAAAAAACCTTCATCACGAAGGTGTGCATAAGGTAAATTTCAGTCTTGTAACCTTAACAGACAAAGGACAAGAAGATAAACAAACATAGGTTGTACATAGCAGACAGGCTCAGACCAAGAAAATCTATAGGTGTGCGGGTGACTTAATAGACAAAGGACCTCAATAAGATAAACCAGCTTAGGTAGATTCAAATAAAAAAAGCCATAAAATTTTGTTTCTAACCAAACTTGTAATATTATGATTATCAAGTCAACAGCTTACCCAACGGATTTCTTCTGGTTTAAAAGTTGATCTCCATTTAAGCGTCTCCTCCAACATTTTCTTGGCCTGTTCCACATCACAATTTCTTGACTCCAAATATAGCCTTATACATGCATCACTGCAAAACTTCAAGCTCCTCCCCGTTAGAGCTCCAATGGCAGCCCTTAATTCCCTGATCTGCGTAATAAGAAGAAGATCGAATATAATTAAAACTGATCATCAAGACAAAACCCCTTAGCTTCTATTGTTTCCAACCATTTCCTTGTTACCTTTGCATCCTTTTCAGCAGATTCAGTTTCCTGAATACACTGATGAGAAGCCTTTCTCCAAAACATAGTAACTGCTGACAAGGAAATACAGCAAGCAGGTAGTTACAGTTGCTCTATGAAACAAACAGTTAATAATTAACCAAATAAGGGTATCAGCTTAGAATAGAAGATCAGAGTTCCTAAAATTCAATGAATTACAAAGCCTTATTTAATAGGGAGTGTACGTGAGTAGTTAACAGTTGGGAATTTGTTGACAGTACTGTGCAATTAATAGGGAAACAAGGACACCACTGGCAATAGTTTATTGCACGTAGACGTTGTTATCGGTGAATGGGTCGCCAAGCTACAGTGGGGGCCGTAGCCCGGCTTGACCTCCGCCCCGAACACTCAAACCAACTTGGCACTCCTGAAGCTAGGAGGAGGGCACCATGCACCGAAGGAAGGAACAATGATCAGAGGTATTGAGTTTGCAGGCTAAACAAGTAGTCAAAAAAGGGGCGTGGTATAATAAAATGAGATCATTTTGATTGATCATGTAAGATGGATAAACAGTAGTCTACGATATAATTTGGCGGGCGGTGGGCGGTGGCTTACTAGCTTCTAGCACTTGGGCTGTCAGGTTGATCCATGCTTATTTATTACGAGAGTATTAGACTAGACCAAACCATCCCTCCCTGCAAGGAATGGGCTTGCATTCTTGTATGGCTCAAGCTTGCAAATTAAGAATGTGTCAGTCTGATCCCCATTCCGAAAACCAATGTGTTTTTTTTATTTATTTAATAGATAATAATAATAATATAAATTATATTAGTTATTATTATTATTATATTATGTATTATAAAATTCATTTTTTTTTTCAAATGAGAGAGATGGTTGCTGGCAAATAATTAAATCCTTATGACTTTCGTTTGCATTCTGTGAAAAACAATGGAAGGAACTTATCGAACTTAAATTTTATAGAAAATACATGGTATTTAGAATCATTAATTGTTCATTCTGGTTCTAACAGTCATATTAAAATATATTGAAAATGTTTTTAGAATTGAACAATTCTTGAAATAAGAGACTAAGAAGTCAAAAGATAATGTTTGTGAAAGTGGTTTTGGGGGTATAAAAAGGAGATTAAAATGTGAAATTTTCTACTTTACCCCTTAAATTTTAAGTTTTTTTAATTCTTTTTTATCAATCTTTTAACGGTCAGGGGACCAAATGGCATCACTTCGCTTCATAACCGAGGAACTAAAAAATGAAGTACAATCATAACTTAGAGACTGAGTTTAGAACTTGCTATAACTCAGGGACCAATAGATGCAATTTTTCGCTTGATGCAAGGACTATTTTGTTTGGTGTGGAACTATGAATTTATAAATTTTATTTATAAAATTTAAGGTTTTATAATTGACTAAAATATTCCGGTTAACTAACTTATTAACGGATTAGAATTTGATGCATGTGCTCATCTCAACTTAATAAGTATAGTTGATAGTTGGATTGCAAATTATGTTTAGTATAGTTATTGCTCAACAAATGTTACATTTGCATCTCGGGTTAATAAAAAAAATAAAAATATTAGTTCGACTAACGCTTAAAGTATTCGTAAAAATTTTTTTTAGGTGTGTTTCGGTTGGTGGTTTTGGCATCTGCAACATAAGAATGTGTATGAAAGTGATTGTTACGTTGTTGTTTTGTTGATAGTTTTTAGAACAGCTACTATGGAGTTTCAAATACTCCATCTGGTAGGATATATCGCGAGCGTGCCGAGAATCGTGGCGGCGACATGTGCTTTGGCTCGATCGAGCGTTGTTCCATCGCACGTTCCTGTACCGATCTGCACGCCTCCCGAGCTTCTGCTTGCCGATCGCTGTCGCGCCGGGCCAATTCTCCCCGGATCGCCTACCTGTGAGCAGCCGAAAGTGAGGGCGAATAAGCTGCTCAAATGAGAGGAGGCCAACAGCTAGGCTAGACTTTGGACTTATGACACGTGGATTGACTCTATTACATGCCGGTGCGGAAGAAAATGCTATACTAATACTCCGCAAAGGCTAGGATGAGGGACTTTTGGGAGCAGATGAGAAGACCTAGCCAGAGTTTGCCGCCGACATGCCTGTCAGGTCTCCCGTAGTCGCAGGTGATTGTAGGATGGTATTCCTAGGAAACACGTGTATTAATCACTATCACCATCAATCAAAACACATACCCTTAAATAAAATAAGGATTTCATTCCCTTATTCATTCTCACAGCTAGCTATATTGAATCTTATCATTAATATATTGTATGATCATTTCTGTTCATTGTACTGCGTATTAGTTGTTTATCACATAATACTGTTATGAACATTTTCTATTAGATTTTGATGATACCAAACTTATGAGTTTAAACCCCCTCAATTCTTTTTTATTTCATAGACTTAGGATAAGTACTCAACATTCGAATCTTAACGAATAGTTACCGAGTGGGCTTATACGTTACATCTGAACGAACATTCGAGGAGTCAGTCTCAATGCCGAGTCGAGGAGTAAGCCGAGGGGTTAACTCTCAGACAAAAGAAGGACAACGAGCCAGATCAACCCCGAGGGGCAGTGTAATCAGAGACGAATGACTGAAGACAGAAGATTCGAAGACGAAGACTTTCAAGACCGAGAGGTTGCAACGACATTCTCGAGGACATAAGGTTCGAGGTGTTAATTCAGTTAACTATACTACTCCGGTGACCATGACTGCGCTTTCAACGACATATCACTTTGTTTTTATCAAATTAACGTAATGTATGTATATCATCGTGTAATGTTTTTATCTCATAATACATACATTCATCATTATAAACTTGACAAAAAAATCACTTACAAAACTTGGTCTTGAATATGAGAAGATTGATTATTATGTATGTTGTATAAGTCTGAAATCAATGACAGACAATGTAAAAAATTACTAAATTAATTAATATTTATTCTAATTAGTGTTTGCTATGTGTTAAACTATTTAGATATGTCTAAAACTATTGAAAATTAAATTATTTAGATATGTCTAAAAACTATTGAATTGATTTTTAATCTACATGTGTTATTTATAAATTATTTATTTTATATTTTAATATGGATATAAGAATTGAATATTTATTCTTCGGAAATAGCGACGAGGCCTTTTTCGAATATCCATTTTAGTCTGAAAATTGGTCGAAAATACTGTTTCTCACCCGATTTAAGCCATTTTCAACCACTTTTAGGTGGTGGAAAATTTGTTGATTTCCAGCTGTGTCTTATGATGCTGGGTTCCCGTGGAGTGATTGTGCATTCTATAGTGTATGGATCCTCAGTGGAGTTGTTGGTGTGTGGTTGGTGGTTTGTGTGCAGTTATTTGGTCTGTTTTGTGCATTGCAAGGGGTGGAGGGTTTTGCCAGCTTTGATGTAGTGTGGTTTGTGTTTCTTATGTGTGGTGCGCGCATTTGTTTGGTGCGATATATGCACAACAACTCATCTATTTCTGATACAAAATTCATACTCTTTAGGTACAAAATTTAATAACACATGACAAAGCAACTCACAACACAAGACACATACATATACACATGTTATATATTCACATATTTTCAAATTTAATTTAGTTGGAGAATTTATGTTCTATAGGCACATAATTTCACAACGCAGTGCATAAATTCAATTCATAACATAAGATAAAAATATGTTGTGTTACACAACTACACACTAATTTGTTCAAAGTATAAATTTATATTTTAAAGTCATAATTTTATAAACCAACTAAAAACACAAAAATCACACATAGACTAACAATCAAATCTATTACATCTATAACTTCGAATATTGAAATAACAAAATATCATCGCGTATCTATTAAAATTAGTGAATTTTCTACGCAATGTCTTGCTGCTATGAACGAAAAATTCGTTGTATATCTCCAAAATCAGGATTCACACAATTCCTTTGCTCGTGAAGGTAAGTGTAACCGCCTGTGAACCATAGAATACAGTGGATCTTTTTATCGAGAGCGAAGTCGTCTATGCTCTGGACGAGGGCATTGAGTGTCAATCTCCCACCCACCGTTCTAATATACTTTTCAATTTAGAATAGTATTTAATATAGCGGCTCACCCAAACTATACCTTCATCTCACACAATATTAAAAATTTTTTCCTTAAAAAATTCACACTAGTAAATATATGTATGGCATCCTGAGAATAAATAGTGACATCAAAGTGTATTTAAATATTGTTGGCTATAAATTTCAATCATATAAGTGTTTTATTGGTACCCCGACGACAACTATAATTTATAATGCTTGACAAGTAATAAGTATATTTAATTGTCTTCATCTTCTCAACACTTATTTTCAGTTCTCATCTCTAATCTTTAGAAGTAAAATTATGTTGACGTTCTCGCGTATATTAATTTTCAGGTTTATTAGAACTCACTAGCTAATTCAGATTACAAGCAGATCAGATTATTTAACAACTACTTCATACTCAGTTTTCTTATACTTATGAACCTAGTGCCAATATTTTCCTCATCATAGGTCGTAAAACGATCAATACTACTATTCATTATGAAGTTAAGTACTCAAAATGGTACAATTTCGAATAATAATTTTACTCAATTTTCTTGATACAATAACCTAACGAAACATATTTACGTATTGATAACCTAACTGTAGTTTCTCATTTCAACGTTTATATTTGTATTTTTTTCTCTTCCAGAGTATGTCATTTGACTATTTGTTTTTCAGTGTTCCTGTTCTTCAGTTGTTCTGCCTAACTTAAATTTGATGTGTGATCAGATTCAAATTAATTTTTATATATGTTGTCCACTATATCTTTCTAATCTTTGACCTTAAAATTGAAATATATTAACTAAATTATCTTTTGTTAACTATATTAAGTTGATATAATCTAAATCATGATATACTCGATAGTTATGCATTTGTATAACTGGGTACTAACGCAGGTCTGAGAGTATTAATGTTATAGTAAAAGATAATAGGTGATGTTTCTGCTTGTCTATATTTTCGCTGGTGATTATTTAATCTTAGAGAGAGGCATAAAATAGAGATGACACATAGTTATTAGATTGATTTGACTATTATGGTTCCTTTTATTATAAATTACCTATTTTTGAGGTGAAAAACAAATTGCAATCTAATAGGTACTAAAATTGGAGTTAGTTAAATAAGAGAGGATTTCCTGTAGTTTACTAATGTAAATCAATTCAATAGTCTTTTAAAACATGCTTGATCAACAAATATCAATAATTTTCTTATCAACACCGTTTACAGAAACACAGTATAATTTGCATTAGAAGAATACCATATTTCAAAATTAGAGTATTTAAAATATTAAACTCTAAATTCTTCAAATATTATCAATTGCCAAATAAGTTCTATAGAACTATCACAGCACATATAATATCGTTCTCTTGCCGCAACTGTGTTCAATACTACGTATGAGAGTCAATTAAATATATAATTTCTCATAGCTATCGTCTTGTCTATTCATTTCAACCAAATGAGATAAGATCAACCTATCTACAGTATATGACAATTTTTACTCAGTAAAACTTTACTACCTCAATTATAGATAAAATAAATCCCACCATCTAAGACGATAAATTTCCCCCTTTTGCCTTTAGACGTAACCTTGAAAAACTTGATGCTTATCTCATCGCAAACTTGAACTAATAAATTCAAAACTGTGAAAATCATTTGGGAGTTAATCTAGCTCGAACAGAGAATACACTATATTCCGGCGTCATTATTATCGAACAGACAGCCGTGTAGCGTAAGCAGGAGAGCCTACGTTTTTACAAAGAGATTATAATGGAATTACAACAGGTAAGCCACTATGCAATCATGAGTTAGAGAAAAATGAGAATTGAAGGGATAAAGTGTCTGATATAAGGAGAGACTAATGGTGCTTCAGGGCTACATATTGAGACTGGTTCCTTAATAATAGTGCACCATAATACATCAGTGTATTTTGTAGATGAAAGCATCTTCTATATAGTGAAGGCAAATGAAGTTGACATAATCCGTGAGCTCTTCAAGTCGTATAACCAAGCCCAAGATCTGCACCGGGTTTGGGATTTTTAATTTAAGTAAATATCTCAGCATCCATAATGCAAAAATTGGTGGTCCATTGTTAGTTTTCAGTCACAATGTTACTTTCTCTCACTGACAGATATATTATTTCTCCTGTACCACTATTCGATGTCTCATAAAGTCTTCTTACACTCTTGTTGGACCGTTGTGTATAAGGATAGTATGCTTTATTCATTGACAGTCTTGGAAAATAATTAATAATAAATTAACATAAAGTAACATGAAATTAAAAATACTATGAAAATCACAATCAAAGTGTGTGACAATAATACAGATCATGAGTTATCTGCAGGGGCTTTCATGAAAAGTAATTAATCTATATAATGCTGTGTGTATTTGAAAGAGCTGAACATACATTACTGAATATACATGTAGTGGCACGAAATTGCAAATGTCACTGATTCCAAGTTGAATGAAACAAATTCTCTTGTCAATAATCTTCATTAAGGCCCTCTGGCTTCTGTGAAAGGCGCTATCACATTCACGTCCCAGGCGGCAGATATATCCCAGGCTGGAATACATACAGTATACTAAAACATTCAAGATGGCTCAACACAATATAACACAAATACAAAAATGACCTTTTTATCGCTTAAGCTTGTTTTTTAATGTAAACGAACCTTGTGATATATATACTGGACATTATAAAAAAATAAGTGAATTTGAGGAATGACCTCTTGATTATAGTATGGTAAGCTGCTAATCAAAAAATATTACCATGTGACTGAGCTTACACTATCCCCAAAAAAGTTAGGATATTGGATTTGAGTACCTATTATATCACTTCTATTTTAGTCCACAGAGATTATCATACTAATATCTATATTTCATTTTTACTTACATCCAAGAGTCCGAAGTGTAAACCTTGATCGCCTATTTTTCTATATATAAAGTCCAGAAATCATTGATTATCTAGTCTATACTACGTGATCATAATTAACTGGTGTTATTAAATGTAATCAAAAGATAGCGAGTCCATCTGAGAGGTGACCATTGTATGGGAGAAATGTCATCGCAATAAATCTCATTCCCCAAATACTCATCGTTTGCAAGAATCATTCCCCAACTGCAACCCGCAAAGCACTTCGTGGCTTCTTATCAGTATCTTGAGCTGTTTCCTTCATTTAGGCAAACCAAAATTTTTCCCTTTACCTGTTTTGGGTCCAGAGCTCCAGGCTTACAAAGCAGACTGCACGAGTTATAGCAAGTGTATTATCATTAGGTTAGTATGATACTAACAGTTAAAATGGATGTATATATAGTGAATAACAGAGGTCATCCTTACGCATCTTGGGTTGAAATGGATGCATTAATCTTAGTTCTAGCGGATGCGGCAGAAAGAAGTGGATAGAGCTTCCCAGTTGGCAGTTTTAGGGGCGCTGCACTTTCGCCCTACAAACACACACATATACTACTGCAGATGATGAGGTTTGATTTATTTTATGTTTAATGCAAGGAAGAAGCAAGAAACGGAAAATTACTGTGTAGTGTTTGTGTTTCCCAACACTACATTACTCTCAAACTGTCTGTCCATGGTGTTTGCCCCAACAGTGATTAGCCAGGGTGCAACATTAGTGACAGAGCCGGCAGCAGGTCCAGAATTACCAGCTGAGGCAACCACAACAATACCATTCTTTACAGCATGGAAGGAACCAATGGCCAAACTGTCTTCAAAATATGACCGAGGAAAATATGATCCAGGGTCTCGTCCAAGCGATACAGACAGCACATCAACATCATCCTCAATCGCCCGATCAAAACCAGCCAGGATATCTGCATCACTGCAACCTTCGGGCCAGCAAACCTTATAAGCAGCTACCCGAGCTTTGGGAGGAGCCACCCTTTGCTGTTCCATTGCCCAAACCGAAAAGATTTGCCCCAGGAACAAAATTACCACCCGCTGTTGATAAGGTATGGGACCCATGACCTTCAACATCACGTGGGGTGCGAAGAAGGAACTGGAATTAAGACTGCCACCACCAGAAGAATACCCTTGTTAAGTATCTACCGCTCCAATTGAGTTTCCTTTGTTATCCAAATAATATAAACAAAGGCAAAGTTCAGAACTTAAAATTTTTGTCTAAAATTTCAGATAAGGAAAACACCAACAAATTAAAGCTAATAAAACCTGTTGCAGTGAAAGCTTTTACTCTCTCTGATTCTGGCAAGTCCCTTTCCACCTTTTGGGAATTGGTCCAAATCCTTCATCACTAAAGCTTTTTGATTCAGGCCATACTCCTTGCAGCTCCAACACACCACACAAAACATGATTATTGGACAATTGATATAATTCTGAGAAACAAAAGCTATGCTGCGGATGACATAATGGATAGCAGAGAGAGAGTTTGAGGGATACATACCGGTATCAATATTACCAAATGATGATATCTTTCTCCAAACCTGGCCTTTTTCCATATTGAACCCTCTGGATTAAGGCCACCTTCACCTTCTAATCCAAGAAAACTCCCATGATCTGGTTGTCTGCAATTGTCTTGCCCTGTTCAAGAACACTGATATCACCTCCGGATTCTCTGCACATTGATGCACTTAAATCCCAAAACCCTTTGAAAAACCAAACCAATAACAAATTAATAATTAATACTGTTTGCTTACTGGCAAATCTCAGCAGCCTCTTCTTCCTCAAGCATAGCAGCAAACCCATTGATGTGTCTGGTGTACGAGTAAAAGATTGCATCTCTCGCTTATCGGAACTTGAGATTATGCAACAACACATTTGAACCAAGGGAATTAAAACATTGAGGGATCGGAGAGCATACAAAAGCAACCAAAACTGTACTAAAAACAAGCTGCTTCAATTCTATAATATACCTTCCAAGGTATGTTCCAAGCAGCTGATTATGAGAATGTTTACTCTGTCAAGATCAACGGAAGAGACTTGTTTTCCATGTGAATGACCACCCAAGTACACCACATATGACTATTTCCACACATAAATCATAGCATTAGCAGCATTATCATCTGATCTAAAAGGCCTTCATGAAAGTAGTTGTATGAATATTTACCTTTTTGATGGAATACGTGGGTCTAATAAAAAACAGAGTAAAAATGAGTGAAAGAATGCAACACGGAATTGCTCTCATGGCTGCTACGATAAGCTAGTCCAATTCTTGTGCACTAAAACAATGCTGAGGCTAGCTTCTTTTTATAGGGGTAACTGTTACTCCTATGTTGATTAGAATAGCCAGGAATAACTAATTTGGACCATAATGGATTAATTAATTGATTGAATAATATTTATAAACACTAATGTAACCAGCATTCAACGTGGGACTCTCACATAACTTTTAAGGTGTGTTTAATATACGATTATGAGAATGTATAATTACCATGTTTAGTTGGGTTATATTTTAAGTTACATGTTTATCAGGCTAAGTAATTCAAAATATATCAATGCAGGATAATGTAGGGTCTTGGCTGTTTGGTTTCATGTATAATATTGGTGTTTGTTCCCCTTTGGAAGCTGAGTCCTGGGCCTTACTCAAGGGCGTC
>VALG01010013.1:4367-17658 GCA_009835305.1 Ipomoea purpurea
TAAGTGACGGAGGTGTGACGGCCACTCACGCCAACCAACTGGTTACCTATATATCGACCTTTGTTATCAAGTCCTCACCCTCTATTCAGTTATTATATATATCTCATGTTTTTAAGTGTAATTTGGAAACTAATAAAACTATATGATTGTAATTATATCTAACTCAAGAAGAATTAATCATCTTTTAGATGCTAGCGATCTACTTTATAACATTATATAATGTTATTGACGTTTTGACAAGGTAACCCTCGGAATACGGTATTGGTCTCATTTCGTTGTTAATTAAGGTTCACAACCCAGAACCAGTTACTACATACATACATACAATAAACATACATACCATCATACATACTTTACAACATACGTATACATACAATACGATACATGCATATATATATATCAATATAGTATTAGTATATAGTATATACTATGATATATCATTATTATACTTATATATCCATACTCCTATATAATATCAATTATACATTATATAGTATCATATATGTCGTATACTATATATATAGATATATAATATAGTTAAGTATAATGTGCTGCTATGTATCAATGTGTATTTTCTAGTAGCAGTATCTATATTCTCAAATTTTATTCCCAATTAATATGGCGGTACTGATAGACTATTTTTTCATGTGGGTCCCATTTTATATCAAAATTTAGTGAGTTGAAATACAAGTTGAAAGTAAAAAATGAGATACACATAATATTTTCCTTTCTAGTATTTAACAACATCGTCTTCATGTCACTAGCTAGGTCGGTGTCGTCTCTGATCTCAAATTAATTGAGTCTTACCTAAGAACTGACCCAAAGTAGTTTGTTCAGGACTTCGGATTAGGTTGTAATGCCTTTAATTTGGATCATATTCATCCTGAAAATTATGAAATTTTCGACCACCTGAAAATGATCTTTGAAAGTTTTGTCCCGACCACTTTTGGTATCCGGAAATACCTTTTTGCTATTTCCGATCACTTTTTACTTTTGATTTAATTTAAAATCACTTTCAGGTGATCGAAAATTCAATAATTTCCAACCGTGAATAAAGTTTTTGAACGTAACTTGGTCGCAGTAATTAGTTTAGGCCGGTTAGTATATATCCATTATCGTATTCCTCTCTCTCTCTCTCTCTCTCTCTCTCTCTCTCTCTCTCTCTCACACACACACACACACACACACACACATATATATATATATATATATATATACACGCATATATGAGAAAGATTCTAGCGGCTCTTACTTGTGTGCCTTTATGTAAAAATAAAATAAAATAAAAAATAAAAACCCAAAGGAAATAGAGGTTTAATTTTATAAAAGATTATATTTTTTTTTTCAATGAAAAAAAAAAATACTTTGATTGCCCTTTCCGTTTTTGGTAGAAGCTTAGGCACAAGAAATTTTTCTATAATAATCCATATACCAATATTATGCCAAAATAATAATAATATTAATAATATTAATAATATTAATATATAATCATAAATAAATATATGGTTGATGACTAGACACATTTTGAGCTTTATTAATTATATATATTATATTCCTCCGATCCTCTTTGCTACATATACATGCCATCTACCACTAATATAAAGCAAACACCCATTAAAGATTGATTCTTAAGAACCCCATCTCAGTGTTGTGTTCTCATCACCTCCCATTCTAATCATCTCTCTCTCTCTCTCTCTCTCTCTCTACCCATGTTACTTCTTGACAACTTTGTCCTACATTAAGGCATGTTTTTTTGTTATATACAAGGAGAGATGCATGCATGAGTAGTCAGAACTGGAATCATCAATTTTATTTTGGTTTTTGTCTTTCCATTCTTAACCAGCCAGGCCCCTCTCTCTCACTACCAAAATCTTTATATATATATACACACAATCTGTATATATATATATATAGTGTTAATTAGTTGCAGAAACCCTAAAAAGCTTAGCTTTAATGGCTTCCCCTAATCGTCAATGGAATCGCTGTTCCATCCAAACTAGGTTCACTCACCGCTTCCTCCGTGCGCTCAGGAGACTCAGGCTCGCCGCCACGCGCCGCCAGACCCCATCCGCCCTTTCATCTCCGGCGGCGCCGCCGACTGACGACAAGGAAATGACTACGTACTACAGAAGATGCCGGAACGTGAAGCGCGCCGCCTACGCGTCCATGGCTTCCGCGGTGGGGACGAGGCGGGCGTGGAGCCGCGCGCAGCTTCTCAGGTTCGCCGCCCTGCGGTGAGGAGAAGGGTGGTGGTGGTGGCGGATGACGGCGGCGGAAACCCTTGCGATGAAACGACGGAAGAGCTCCGGCAGCTGGTGCCCGGCGGCGAGGTTATGGATTTGGGCAGCTTGCTGGATGAAACTGCGCATTATATTGCCTGTCTGGCGTCGCAGGTACAAATCATGAGAAGCATTGCTGATTTATTCTCCACCTAATAATATTATATATTTCTTGTAATATATATGATGGATGATTGTATGGATGGTGTACGTACCATATAATATAATATATGTAGCAGATTAAATAAGTTGTACAATTGTATGAATGATTATGAGAGCTGTTTATTGGCTTTATTATATATTGATTTGATTTGGCCTGGTCAAATATGGATAATCTAAATTGATTTACGTTCTTTGCCGATTATGGTCAGAAGGTAGTTTTTACTCCGTACACATCCTCTGGTAGTGATTATGATCAGTTTATCTCGTCACTAAAATAAATAATATTGTATTTTTATTTGGAAAATACGACATATACTCCCATTTTTTACTTAACTTTTACTCTCACACGCAAAATCTTGATATAATAGACACTTATATTGGGACCCCACATGAAAAAAGTATTCTATCAATGCCCGCTACATCATGAAGTAAGATTTGGAAGTCCATGTAGTAGAACTCTTCTTATTTTTTTCCTGAATATATATATATATAATCTGTAAGTGAGTATATACTATACAAGTATACAACAAATAAAAAGTTTTTCATGAGATAAAAATAAATTAAGTATCTCATTCGAATATGTTCTATTAATGTTTAAATTGAAACTAATGTATTTAATTGAGATTGGATGTTTGAACTGATCTGAGTTTTATATCATGGGTGGAATTGATTAATATTTGGTAAGGATATTTTTGTTTATAGTATATTAAATTTAAGATGTATGTCTGGTATAAAAGGGTTATACCATTTCATCAAATACCACAATATAATGTTCTTTGATTTATGGTTTGGGAAAGTTCATTCACAACCGCTACTCAGAAGTGTCATGCGTTATAGGTGATGCATGTTATAGTCGACAAAATGAACCAATCGTTATATCATATACTACGGCGCACAATGCATTGTGCGCCTTAAAAATTTCATGTTTCGTATGTACATAATTGTATAGCAGAATATATATAAACACCTAACATAATACACATAACCTAACATAATACATAATACACAAACTCTTAGTATAATATGCATAAATTAAACTCTTAACATAATACACATGAACTTTTTACACATAAACTCTTAACATAATACACATAAAAAATAAAAAAAAAAATTAAAAAAATAAAAAGTAACAGGATTGGACCGTTGCGTCAACTCCCCAACTTAGAGAAACAATGTCGTTTTGGGTCAAGGTGCACATTGCATTGTACACCCTGGTACACGATATAATTGTTAGGATAAACCAACTTAGATTAAGTACTCCTAGTTTATTCAACTCAAACCCCACACATACACACAAAAGGAATAAATAACTTTATAGAGTCAAATTTGAAACTTTGCAGTAGTAATAAATGCCAATAATCATAGTATACCTTGTCATCAAATACCACAATATAATGTTCTTTAAATTATGGAGAAGTTCATCCGCAACTGCTACTCAAAAGTGCCCCTTGTGTTATAGGTAAAGCTGAAATAAACCAACTTAGTTTATTCAACACAAACCAGATAAAAAAGTTAATAAATAACTTCATGGAGTCAAATTTGAACTTTGTTGCAGTTACCAAAATAATTGTCCGAACAATACTAAGATAGATTAGAATGGTTAGATGGACGTACGGTCACCCGACGCCCGCAGCCCATAATTCATATGAGACGACAGTACTACATGCATAGCTTACAAGTACTAGGACGACGGCCCGTCTAAATTGTCAGAATCAGTGAAACAGAAAGATAGATGATATGATTGGGATGGAATTGAAGTCCAATAATTGTTGTTGTTGACCTAGCTAGCTAGCTATGCATGGCTGTAATCTGCATGAATCTATCATGAAACAGAACCGACGGGCCGGGGAAAATGATATGAGATATGATATAGAAACATTACATTTTGTCAGGTCTGCTTCTCCGCTAGTTTCACGCACTCTTGTCGCCTGTTGTCGGCCGAGGATCGGACGACGATGTTTTCCACGCAGACATCGTGGACTTGGCGGGGCTGAGAGCGGAGAGGAGAGGAGGTTTCATGCATAATTATATCAACTGAACTATCACCTACCCTTACAGCTAGCTTGCCCACGACCTACAATATTTTGTGTGTGTGTGTGTGTGTGTGTGTGTGTGTGTGTGGTGTGTGTTGTGTGTGTGTGTGGGTGTGTGTTGTGTGTGGTGTTGGTGTGTGTGTGTGGTGGTGTGTGTGTGTGTTGTGTGTGTGTTGTCGCCGCATAACTCAGTTGAGATTATGGAAAAAGTGTTATCAGATTCAAGGATTGAACTAATAACATTTTGATATAGTTAGTTTTACGACTACATCAGCCAAGAGTTGACAGGGCCAACACAACCGGTCACTTGGATTATATATTATTGATATGGTTATACACACTTGTACCGGTACATATTGGTCTACATACCTTAACCGATCAGAAACTATCATTTCTGGTCGTCTACCCTTGTTCCTAACATAACAAACTAGTAATACCCTCGATAAGTACTATTCAACCAATTAGAGTTATATCTCGATCGATCGTTCAATTTAAACTGATGAGAGTCAAGGAAAAAATGGATACTTGAAAGAGCAATCATGATGGTTGAATGCATGTGCACCAGGTGTAGAACAAACCATCAAATACAAAAATCATATTGCACACATTTAACTATATCGCCCTTTTAATGTATTAATAAAAATTGAATTCGTGACTTGTTAATTACGAGATTTTTTAGATGTTTTGTCGGGGCAGTCTTAGAGTAACTATATAAGAAAAGTAACATAAAACCATATACGATGAGTTCGTTCAACTAAAGAAGTATTAATAAAAATTGAATTCATGACCTTTTAATTATGAGATTTTTTTAGATGTTTTGTCGGGGCAGTCTTAGAGTAACTTGAATTGTATACATGCGTGTTGGATTGTCTTGATAAGGATGGGCGATGGTGATTGATGAGAGAGATGTTGGAAAATATATGCAAGTTGGGGCTATATATGAACCAAGCTTAGGGTAAGTATAGGAAAACGATTAGAATAGTTGGGCAATAATTATGGTTAGAGTAATTACCCCAAATGTTGAATTCCCACACTCCGACTCGACAGAGCATGTAAGTTACGGTGATTCAATGGGTTATTACTTATTAGGCATGGTCAAATGTCGGTGCGCATAAAGAATCTAAAATCTGTCCACTTTGAATATAATTTCTACAGGGTGGCCTTCGAAGTTCGAACCTTGAACTCTTACCTCAAATATTGTCCATTAAATCATTGAGCTAAACTTGTGCGGGTCCTAATATCATTTCTAATTAACCTTCTAACTGTTTTAATTTAGTAAATTTACGTAGAAATTCCGCATGAACATTTTTTAATATTTTCCACATATTTAGGATCGTGGAATAAGGGAATGGGATTATCGGGAATGTCCATTTTGAGTTAATGGTCTCTCCCCTTTTCAAGGTAATTAATGTGCCTTGAATAAATAGGTGGAGGATACACATGCCGAGGTTCCGACATATTCTCATCGTGGATGCTATAAGGTCAAGAGGTATGGTCACCGTGTCAAGTATTTTGACGATGTAGATAATTTAATGTGATGTGATATGACTGTACGTCGTCTGGTTAATGCTCGGGGATCAAATGCAGATGATAAGGGTCTTATTCCTAACCGATTAGTTATCTTCTCAGTCGGATACGACCGAGAACAAATCATAGGTTTAAATCTAATCTATAGATCAGATGTTGTATAGCGCGCATTGAGGTCAAGAGTTTCGGGTCGAATACTTTCAGCCCTAACATCGGCCGAACGTGATACTAATTATAGTTAAAGCTGCAATTAGAACTACACTTTTCCTTCATATAAATGGCGGTTAGCTATTTGGGTGATATAACTAATTGATAGCATTAGCTTATTATAGGAAGGTGTTTGGTAAATTGACTGTTGGGCTCAAAAAATTAATTGAAAAGACTACTTTGAACAACTTTTTGAATTTTAGTATTTTGTAGTTGATTTTTTAACCAAGTCAAACAATTAATAGTTGTTAAATATGCCAAAAATTGGCTGATAGGCTAATATTTTACCAAAGAGGAAATTTCAATTTTGGTCATATGACTATAGGGGTCTTGTTAATTTTAATCCCTGACTTTTAAAAGTATAATTAGTACCTTAACTATGCACTTTTTGTCAATTTTGGTCACTCCGGCCAAATTTCACCAGAAAATTTTAATAATTAAAATAATAAGGATATTTTGGTCGTTTTTCGCCTCTTTTCTTCTTCTCCGGCGAGTCGATCTCTTTCTCTCCCATTTCCGACGTTCTTTCTCTCTTTCTCTCTGTAAACCCTATCTTTAATATAATCAAGCCTTTCTTTCCCCATCATCTTAGTTCATTTCATTCGTCAGAAACGGGAGAGGAAGGGATGGACTCACCTGGGAAGAAGAAAAGAGACGTGAAATGATCGAAATACCCTCACTATTTTAACAATTAAAATTTTCCGGCAAAATTTGGTCGGTAATTTGGCCAGAGTGACCAAAATTGACAAAAATTTACATAGTTAAGGTACTAAATTGACACTTTTAAAAGCCAGCGACTGAAATTAACAAGACCCCTGTAGTCATAGGACCAAAATTGAAATTTCATCTTTTACCAAATAAGGCCTATGCTTTTCATTATATATCGATGAACATTAAGCTATGCGGTAAATAAATATTAAGCTATGCGGTAATGAACATTCTTTCAATTATGCTATAAATACTGCTCGCAAGCAATCAGAACCTAATTTAGTTAAAACTTACTCCGTACATGCTAAGATCATGCTTAGTTTAAGTTTGATAGCTAGCAGTGAATATCTGGCTCAATAATGATGAACATATCAAGTCTGTGCAATGAACAATGTCCCTGGACTGAGCTCACAGTATTGCAGTTTAGAACCATATAATATGCATTTCTATTTCAAAAACTGAACTGGCTAACAGCCTAAGTACAATAGGGAAAACTGTACACTTTCAGTCAATATATAGTCTCTCCTCCTTCATTACCCTAACACAACCTAGTATATATGTCTGCTACAGAATGTATTTACTCCGAGGTCTTTACCTCGTATCATGGTTATCTTCATCGTACGATCTTGTCTTGGATGCCCTTCAACCAGCCATCAAGGTCTGACAGCAGAACCGGCTCGTGGGATGAGACGAGAGGGTAAATCTCTGATCCGGTATCCACTGCCCCAGAAAGATGCGAGACAGAGACCCATGATTGCCATGGCGACCACGGAGCATGCAGGTGGAAACTGCTTGAGTGGTCCCGAGGAATTGAGTTGCGAGCAGCCCTGCCAGCGTTGAGCTTTGCATCCCGGTGCATAGTGAGATCGTCCTGCAGATTTCTTCATCGAACCTGGCCAGTTTTAACGTGTTGGGATGCAATAGACTGATTGATTGTATAATAGATACAGAGAAACGAGTTTCCAAGAATGTAAAGGGTGTTGGAAATTTATATAGTAATGGAGATTAATGTTTCAATACCTAAATAGTGGGATTTTGGAGATCCAATAACCCAAGGAGAAAGCGACAGCATGAAATGCCAATACAGGACCAACCAATTTTGCGCCTTCAGCACAAAGAATTTGAGCCCGGTTTATAGCCAGAGGACTGCCAATACACAATGAAGTGCACACCATCGCAACAAATGGCATTATAGGTTGAAGAATGGACACAACTGGCTTCGCGTAAGTGTTCAATACTAAGCCAAGAGTTACCGGAACCAAGAACAACCTATAAATGGAAGAAACATAATATAAAAACCGAGGAATTCAAGTGCTTAGACAGCCAATTGGCATGGTATAACAATATGAAATGCATAGAGAGTTGGTCTCGTTTCATACCTGCAATATTGATTTTGACATGGCAACAGCATCAACGGGGACAACCGAGCCAATGAGAAGGCCAGTTAACGGAGGAGTAACAAGAACAGATGCAATGGTAGTCGAGCTGGTCAACAGTATGCTCAAGCCACATCACTTTTGGCTTAAGAAGCTAGCATAACTCGACAGCTGAGCTCCAGAAACACAAGACATGAGGACAAAACCGGCATAGAACATTCTAGGCATGCCAAACGCCTGTGTTATCAGCACCCCAAGTACCGGTTTCAGAATGTATTGTGCAATAAAGCCAATGGATAACGGCAAAGGTCTGCAATGCAACCAACATTCCAACAACACGATTTCAATCAAAAACTTCTTCAAATCACTTCAAAAGCACACAAAGCGACAAGGTTTGAACCTCTTGACGGCTAGAGCAAAATCATCAATCGAGAGTTTGATTCCAATAGACAACATGATTCCTCCAAGTGCAGGAGCATACAAATCTTTTGACACCCTGCACGTTCCTCTATCATTTACACAAACCAACATTTTACAAACTTTTAAGAAGGCATCAGCTGATCCTTTGTACTGAGAATCCAAGCAAAAAAACACCCAAATAAAGAGGAATCCTCTTAACAGAAAAAATGGAAAATGAATATTATGCCTCATTCTCAGTGTACTAAACTGAAATGCAGAGAATTTATGCTGAAGATTACATAATCTTCAAAACTAGATTCGATAAATCATTCTTTTAGGTGACCAGCTCAAATCAAGAAGGCTAATAGGGGGCTCCTATTTTGGGGGTCAAACTTGTAACCTCTTTACCAAGTCAAGATTGCTCAAGATAAATCATTCTTTAATTTGTGGGTTTTAGAGCTGCAGAAGAATCTGGCAAAACTATATATTAAACAAAGTATATAAATGTAAACTCTGAATACATTAAAACTCATATCAATGATTGATTAAACATTAATAAACTAAACAAACAATCACAGAGAACCATTTAAACCCAATAAAGAATTCAAATAAAGAACACAGATAAAAACCGAGATAATCAAGTTTCTCTCACCAAGTGAAAGTAGAAGGGTAAGAAAGGGCGGAAACGGCAGTGAGAACAACAACAAAGGGAAGCAACACGGACAACACCTCCGAGCTATCAGCCTTTCCTTCTCCAGCTGCTACGATCCTATGGTTCTTACCGAAAGAAAGCCAAGACAAGTTCCCGTCTCTTCTGCGCCACCCGACTTTCCCGGTGAAGGGCGAGGAAGTTGAGCATGCAACGGCCGTTAGCAATCCGCCACTACTACGCCTAGAAATTTCTGGAACCCGAAACCGGAATGAATCTTTCTTCCGTGTATTAGGGAGGTTTAACAGAGGTTTGGGGCTCTTAAGGTGCGGTTTGAGAGGTAGAGAGCTGGAAATGGATGGAATTGTTGACATTTTTAGTGAGGGAAACGGGTTAAGAGTAGAATATGTAGGTTTTCCCCGGCGAGTTTGAGTTCCGTCGCCGGGAAACGATTGATTTTCCGGCGAAGGAACGAGAGGAGATGAACAGGGGAACAGCACTGAGCTGAAACAGTGATGGATGAGGAGATGTGGTGATAGATTTTTTCCTTTTTTTTTCTTATTTTTTGGGGGGAGAAGACGATGATAGAGACAGGTCACAGATGGAAATATACTTTTTTTTGGTATTAATTAATACGGAGTATCAAATGCTAACAGATAACTGATTTCTATAATCCTGTGTTTCGCTGCTGTACGTTTACGCTGTGTGCTGCCAGTTTGCCACGTTCCCCACTATGGAGAAATTTTTGTGAGTAGTACAATTTAACATATACATTTCTTGGGGCCAGCTCTCACCTCAGGGAGCAACCAGAATTAGTCGAGTAGACCTAAACAGTTAAATGGATAGAGGAGAAATATAGACTACCACGTAGTTTACATAAGAAAAAAATCTAATTTATACATAGTATATGTTCTGAGGCCTTCCGTTTGAAAAAAAAAATAGTAACAGTGATGTCATCAGATCACAAGGTATTTAGCGTCATATTTGCCTTATGAATAAGTAAATAGTGTAATTAAATTACTCTAAAAGAAGTTAAATATATTTGCCCTATTTTCCATTCTTTCACCTCTCCAATTTATGCTTTTCTATAAAATTCTCCAGTTTTTCATGTCGATAAACGACCATAAGCTACGGAAGAAGCTTAAGACCAGAGACGGAGCGCTGCCCACTCGATAGGAAGATGCACAAGTGGCTATGTTGTCTTCCTAGGGACCAATCTCATCTCTTGACTTTCTCGGAAACAGCGCATTGTGGCTCGCTCGTCGACTGATGGCCGAGTACAAGGCCCTAGCAGGTGTCTCGCAGAGGTCACTTGTGTGGTCTCATTACTACGTGAACTTGGTCTACACTCTGGCGAACCGTCTACCCTCTGGTGTGACAACCTAGGTGCCCTTATCTCTGCGCCAATCCTGTCTTTCACGCCAGAACCAAACATGTCGAGATCGACTTCCCACTTTGTTCGGGACAAAGTTGCCTCTAGCGACTTGGTGGTTAACTTTGTGTCTACAAAAGATCAACTGCAGATATCTTCACCAAACCTTTGTCTGGGCCACAGTTTGCAACTCTACGTGACAAGCTCAATGTTGTGGCTCACCGAATACCCCTTAGCTTTATTCGCAGTAATTCATTTCTCATGGAATTGCAATTCATTTCTCACGTAATTCTCTCTCTCCAATCAAATGCCCCCGCCCCATTATGGCAGCAGAGGGAACTTTGTCACCTACTTCATACCACGACCACCTGATCGGAGACTCCCGACCCACTGTCGTTGGATCTCGAGTCCAAGTGCTTGTAGTCCATACCATACATACGTATGTTTATATTTGTACTATCAAAGCTGTTATAAAAAAATAATTAATCAAATACACATATTAATCATTTAACAAAATCAAATAACTAATAGTGATCAAATAAATCAAAATTAGATGATAAGCTAATTATGTTACCAAACAAAACATAATCTCTAAATACTAATAAGTTATAACGCATGGCATGGAGCTTCAACTTAAATAATTTGCACCCCAAAAAGCATAAACCCGGCCGGTTTCACAGCCTTATTTCCCATTTCCATTTCTACCCCTTCTCTTCCTCCCTCATAACCCTTGTCAACACTGCCCTTTTCCGTCTTTATCTCAACCCCATTGTTACTGTTATTGTTGTCATCTTCGTCCTCGTGGCGGTGGTCAGTATATTCAACATCTATGACGCAAATGGACCGGGTTTCCGGTCCATTAATATTATCCTTGTATTCGTATACCGAGAATATGACAACGTCTCGGGGCTTGATTCCTTTGTCTTTCACGAACCGGTTCCAACCCCGTGTGAACACGAAGCTCTGGCTGCTCTTCCAGTAACAGTACCGGAACTTCCACGACCGCATTGCCTTGTCGTAGAACACGAGTTCCACGTCGTCGGCGCCGCAGCCGTCCGCCGCCGTCTCGAGAGTTCGGGGGAAGAATTTCAGGGCGTGTTTCTTCGGGATCACCAGCCGATTCAGCTTCCCGACGTCGCTCGGAGTCAGCTCCTTCTTGAAGAGCTCTCGCAGAACCGAACCGGGTTCGTCCCCGGCCCGGGGTGAAATTCCGACGGGTTGGCCGGTGAGGGCGAGGTGTTTGCAGTGGTCGGAGAATTTCGGGACGTAGGATCCGTCCTTGATCATCTTGAGGATTTCTCCGGTGGAGAATTGGGCCTGGAAAGAGGGCTCTTGGAGGGTGATGCTGGTCCAGGGGAAGTTACGGTGGGCGTCGCCGCACCGGAGCCGTATGGCGGCGCTGTCGTACGCCGCCGCCGCGTCCTCCTCCGTCTTGAACGTCCCCAGCCATATCCTCTGGTGGTTTGCGTAAATCTGGGCTCCCCAGTTTCCGCTTTGTTGCCCGACCACGCCTTTAAACCTCGACGAGCCGACGTTGACGGCGGCGTTCGCCTCCGGCCTCTGCCGCTTCTGACGGCGGTGTTGCTCATTGGAACTGCCGGAATCGGAGGCTTCCACCGTCGTCACGTTCGTCGTGCCACTCGCCACCATTTCCTCCACTGTCAAATCTTGTGTACGTGCATTGAGAGATGGAAACAATTAAAACAAAACAATTTTGTAAATCATTTTTGCATGTTTTTCTTTCTTTCTTTCTTCTACTCGACAACTTCAATAAAAATTCATAAAAGATACCAGAGATTATGTTTGTACCTGGGAGACCAAGTTGAAGCTTTGGGTCCATCATGCGCAGATACAAAACCTTCAAACAAGCTGGTTTTCAAATCTTCACATATATTATGAGAGATTGAATATCAACTACCAAAAATAATTTTATTTATTTTAGTAATTATTCCATGATTTATAAATCAGTTCGTAATTTATGTAATTTTCCTAAATTTTATATGGAAGTTTGATTTCCACTTCCATATATATCCCATTCTTTAATCTTTTTACCCAGTACCATACCAACACCAACAATAATTATTTCACTAATAAAATTTTCCTTTTATTTCAACATATACAAAATATATATTTTTTTTCTTAAAAGTACGATTATACTTGATAATTATTTTAGGAAAATTATATGTTTCCTCCACAAAAATTGTTCTAATATTTAATATTTTATTATTGTTCTCTAATATTACTTGTTATTTTATTGGATTGGGCTATTGTGGGAATTTATTGGGCTCACAAAAATCGTTACCCCTGATTTGACTTTGGAGAGTTAGTGGTCAGACATGAAAATACTAAATTTTATCTCTCTTTTTTTTTTTTTTTTTTTTTTTAAATAAAAATTTGAAAGCACCTATTTTCTTAGCTTGTTAGCGTGTATTATGGCAAATTATTTTTGTGTATTCGGATTTAAAGATACATAATTTACATATAAAATGTTAACAATTTTTTTTTTTAATTTACAATTTGTAATGATCTTGTAATATTGTATTGTATTCACAAATTCTATGTTTTATGTTTTCCGCATG